>JANHJO010001659.1:90279-109475 GCA_032468235.1 Pseudoxyrhopus heterurus | reverse complement strand
GGCCCACGGTGCATCTGCCAGCAAAAACAGAGCTCGGGAGGGCCCTCCCTAGCTCCGTTTTCGCTGGCAGAGGGTTGCAGGAGGCCGTCGCAGCTGAAAACGGAGCTCGGGAGCCCATTTTCTCTGGTAAAGTGCTCAGGCCACCACAGGTGCCCCCAACATGAGTGATGTTGACCTGACCACGCCCACCCTGACCACATCCACACTGGCCCCCCCGAGGTCAAACACAACCCTGATGCGACCCTCAATGACACCCCTGCCCTAGAAGGAAATAATATACAACTAGAACATTAAAAAGACTTGCATAGGAACAAAAAAAAAACACTCTCACAATGATGTGTTTGTGATTCTAACACAGTGTTTTTCAAGCTTGGCAACTTGAAGTTGTATAGTCTTCAGCTCCCAAGGAATTGAAATCCACACATATTAGAATATAGAATAATAGGGTTGGATGGGGCTTTGGAGGTCTTCTAGTCAAGCCCCCTGCTGTAGCAGGAACCCTATATCATTCAGGACAAATAGTTGCCTTAATATTTCTCCTTAAAAACTTCCAGTGATGGAGCACCCACAACTTCTGGAGGCAAGTTGATCCACTCATTGTTCAGTCACAATATTGAACAGTCAGTATGCCCTGGCCATAAGTTGAAGGCTACCTGTATTACAAAGGAAATTATGTGGGCCTATCCACAGTCATCAGGGAATATTTGGAACCAAATAGTATCTACCTGGGCTCAGGTAACATACTGAAAAGGACAAAGATTAAAAAGCATTCAACAGAAGCCACTTCAGTTCATGCAAGCAGTCTCACCTACCTCCTTTGGTTTCACTGCAAGGCGCCCAGTCATATCCAAAGATGGGCGCCTTTCCTTCTTTTTATTGGTGACTGGAACACTTGCAGCTCCCAGGTTATGGGTGAGACTTTTGCCGGATGCAGAGGCTCTTCTTAATTCTGCTAAACTCATACCCATCTTTGATAAACAATTCTTTTTCAGTTTCTCCAAGGGTTCTGTTTTTATGGACAGCACTGCTAAATGGTCTCCAACTATGTCTGGGTCAATTTTCAGGGGCTTTTTACCAATATAAGGGACGATCCTCACTGATGTGTCATCTGTCTGCGATAGGCTATCTGGCATGGATTTATCTCGAGATTCTGACAGGCCAGAGAGCTCTAACAGAGACGTATCTTCCTCCAGTTCCATATGGGAGTTAACTTGAGCAAGGACTCTGCTTACAATGCGGTCCAATTCCATGGCACTGTCGGTTTTGTTTTCTGAATTATCGCCCAAAGGCTCTTCTGTGCTGTTGCTGGAGATCTCATTGATAATGATACTAGCTACTTGCTCTGGGAATATCACCTGCTTGGTTGTCATGTCCTTATATAGTTCTTTCTGAGACCCTGATTTATCCAGGACATTGTTGATGACAGAATGGACAACTTGGTTAACTGCATTTTCGTACTGTGGATCCAGTACTGGCTGACGATCTGAAGTGACAAGTTCGATCTTGTTCTTTGATATCTCTTTTTCCACAGATGTTTTAAGCTGGGCAGCAATTTCACTTACATCTGTTTTAGATAATCTTTTTTTCTTATGAATTCCCAAATCATATTGTGCCAGTAGGATTCTTATCAGGAAGCGGCTTACAATCTCTTCCAGGAAAGCAACAGACACTACAGGAGTTTGAGTATCTGGGGATTTATTCAATTTTTTTCCTGCTTCTATGTCAGAAATAATTTTTTTGAGAATTTTTTCAGATTCCAGCTTTATCAAACTGGGGCTGGGTATCTCTTTCTCGGAGTCAATGACCGGCTGAAAGTCATGTTTAGAAATCTCACTCACCATGAAGCAGGCAACTCTGTTAGCGAAGTCTTCATTGCTGTTAGTTAAGTCTTCATACAGAGAAGTTTCAGAGTTGGAGTGTTTTAGGATATCCGTGTAAATGGAGTCAACCACTTCTCCAACTGTTCGGCTATCTTCCAAGGCTAAATCTTCTGAGTCATCATGCTGCCACACTTTAAGTTCACCATTGGAGAGAAGATTCTGCAAGGAATTAATAATCTTTCTTGCCATTTCCTTCATTGACGCAACATTGCTTGTATCCACTTCATCCAGCTGAAGAGAACTGAACATTTTTGTGAGAAGTTTAACAGCTATCTCCTCTAAGATTAGAGAGGATAAACCTTTCAGGTGGGATCGCAACTGGGTCTGGCGCTCTGACAGCTCTGGACTATCTCCATATTGATCCTCAAGAGCCTTCTCAGCTTCAATGGCTTCTTGCTGTCGGTTTAACTCTTCTGTAAAGTACATCTGCATTTGATTCCCAGAAATCTCTTTGATCACAATGTCCACAATCCTCTCCATTAGAATTGTACAGCCAGTTCTGATGCACTTTTGAACATCGGAAGTACTTCCAAATTCTGGCAAAAGATTGTTATAGATTGAGTTGGCTACAGTTTGACTGACAACACGGTTGGGCTGCACATGGTCAAGATACTTAATCTCTGCATTTTTGTTTTTTGAGATTTCAGCCATCACTTTGCTCAGGAGTTTCATGTGAATAAAATCAAATTCTGCACATCGCTCTTCTGTATCAGCAGATGGAAAGAGCGTTGTAGGAAGAGGGAGGATTTTAGATAAGAGGAAAGCAAGGACATCATAGATAAATCTCTGAGAGACTAGAAATGGACATGGTGTATATGCCTGGGATGGAGTACTGATTTTCTTCACCTCTGTGAACACTTTTTTAGCCATTTCTCCACATTCAAAAGGTTTAGAGACTGGATCTTGGAATATCTTTGATTGTACGTCCTGAATCTGGTAGCCTAAAATTTCTTTCTTTATTGCACTAGCCAATTTTTCTGCAAGCATCTGACCACTTTCCTTGTCCATGCAGATTGGGACTCCAGATCTCTGATCTTGCAAAATGCTACATAAAGAAGCATGGATAATTTTAGCAATCTCTGCTTTTTCCACATCTGGGGAAGTTTGCCCACTTTTAGGTATTCGTAGCACTTTTACTGGGGACTTTGCAAACTCCTTTAATATAGATTCAATTAAATATTTAAGTGAAGGTTCAGGTTCAGGCCCTTGTTTCCCCACCATACACACACTGGCTGTAGATTTGAGCAATTTGCTAATTAACCCACTGAAGATGTCCTTCAAGAAGGATGCTGAGTAAGTATCACCTCCATTCTCAAACTGCATTAACTGCTGTCTTGTATGATAATCTTGTTTTGTTTTACTGAGAAATCCTATTTCCATTAGCTCTTCAGCTGTGCTTTCCTGTTTTCTGTTCGGAGATCCAGACTTTACATAGACTGTTTTACAAATATTTTGTACTATGTCTTCAATAGTTTTGCTGGCATCAGAACTTGGTTCTTCCTTCAAATGGCTCATAGCGGGATTTCTCCTCCCTTCTTCATTCGCTGTTAGACCAGGAGAAGCTGATCTACTATCAGGGAGCCAAGAAGGAAATATTCGATGTAATATCTTGACAAATATATCTCCAAATACAGAACCAGAGGATGGCGGTTCTGGGAGGAGAGTTTCAACTCTGTCAACAATGGTTTCAGCTTCCACAAATGAAAACAAATATGGAGAAGTGTCACCAGTAAACAAAGGCATCAACAGGAAACCAGAAATATCTCTTATTATGACCGGAGCCAGTTTTTCTGCTAACAGGCAGCTGTTTGTTTGAAAAGCTTTAAAAATCTCAAATTCTGATCCAAATTGTTGCAGTAATTTTTCATAAATAGAATTACTTATTTGAATCACTTTTTCAGCATCTATCTGTGGAAGGCAGATGTTCTCCCCTGCGTTCTGCATGACCTTAACTTCTGACATTTTAAATTCAATTACCAAACCATTTACAAGTTCAATCACTAGATTTCTCATCTCATTCTCTGATAAATTAGTGTCCTTCGAATATGCCAAAATATTAGGGGAAGATAAGAATTTGCAAAAGAAAGCAACAACCACATCCTCTAAAAACTGGGCAGAATAGATGCGACTGAAAACTTGTTGCCTTTCTTTTTGCCACTTAGAACACTCAGAAGAATCATTGCTACTTAAAAATGGGTGGAAGTGGAAGTTTAAAATTTCTCTTATGAGTAATTTGGCAATTTCATGCACAGTGCCGTTCCCCTGAGCTATGAGAGTATTTTGAAGTTCACCTTGAGAGCGATATTTTTCCAAAATCTGATTATACACTGAATTAGCAATGTCTTCTTCGGTCTCTTGATCCATCTCTGGGATTCGCTCCGAGACATTTTCCAGCTTGACTTCATGTGCTGAAATCTCTGAAACAACACAGCCTTTCAAGTTTGCAGCCATCTCAGTGAAATCGGTTTCAGAAAAGTCATCGGATTTGCCAGCACAGTCAGCAATGTTCTCTGGATTGGGGAATAATTTCTCCAAGAGCTGGTTAAGCATGTTTTCTAAGACCATGCAAGGAAATACAGTTATTTCAGAGTCAATGTTCCTAGCATCATGGTTTAAGTAAGATGGTGCGTATTCTGATGTTAAAGACTGAAGATGATACTTAAACATTTCATTAATAATGAAACAAGCTATCTGCGTGACATACAAATTATTTAAGCTCTCTCTGCTTTCTGAGAAAGGCTGCTGTAGCAGAACCTCATGTAGAACATCACAATACACGGATTCCACCATGTTCTCTATCGCTTTTTCTGAAATACCAGTTTCTTTTTCACTGCCATAGGTGCTGGTCCAGATAGCCTGTTTCAAAATTATTGCCATGATGTCCATCTTAATTTGGGCAAGTCTGTCTTGCAATTCAGAGCCATATAGACCTGCTCCTTTACTGGAAGTTGCAGTAGTATTAGAAGCTAATGGGAAAATATAGGCAAATAACCTATTGATGATAGCTTCTAACACTGGATAAGAGAGCACAGTGATATAGGGTGAAACTGAAGGCTGCTCCTGAGGGCCACGTTGTTCTTCCATCAGATTTTTCTGGATGAGGCACTTTGCTTCTAATAGATTTGATGGGCATGCTGAATGAAGCAGCTGATCTACAGCTTCTTCAATTTTTATAGTGGTTGTTTGACAAGGTGAAGCATCCCCTACATCTTGTGTATCTTCTTTAGACAGAAAACTTTCTACAGAACCCTTGTAAGATGGATTCTGGTCTGCTACATTTACATCCGGTGGAGCGGATCCAAGAGGCTCGTCAGGACCCTCCTGAATGTTGATGTGAGCTTTGGCGAGCTCTTTTGTAACTGTTTTTGCCAACTTCATAGCTACATCTCCCACATCTTCCCCAGAGGCACTAAGCGGGATGTCTGATAATGTATCAGAGATTTTTGAAAGCAATTCAGAAATAACATTTCCCAGCAAAGAAGTAGGTGAACTTTTACTTTTCCCCCCGATTACTTCCCTGAGGTTCAAGGGCTTGATAGCAGTTCTATAAACTTCCAAACCTTCCATCGAGTCTCCTGCAGCAGCTCTATCCCAACCAGAAGTCTCCTCTGTGGATACAAAAGCTTCAACATGCTGTTGGAGGAGGTCTCCAACAAGAAAGCCAGCTAGTTGATCAATAAGGGCGTTGCTCTTATTTTTCACATCTCTCTGGACAGCTTCAAGGGAGCCCGATTTCTGTATGATCTTGCTGCACAAAGAATCTGTCAGGTTCTGAACATCCTCCTCAGAATATTGATACTGTTCAGGGTGTGTATCCTTTATAACTCTGATTTCATGTTTTAAAAGTTTCAGCCGAACGTCATTGAGCAATTGAGTGGAGAGCTTGCTTAAGTCAGATTCTGACATGGCCGCTTTATTCCAAGTGGATGAAGCATCTCCGGATGGTGTGGAAGGGAAAATCCTTGCGAGTAGACCAGTGATTAGATCTTTTAGGAACCCTGATGATAACAAGGTGCTAAATGGCGGCCAACTCTCATCCTCGTGGAATTCCTTGACTCTAACAGCATCGCTAACTTCTAATGCAGGTAAACCCGAAACTCTAGACAAATCTCCAGAAAATAGAGGGTGCAAAAGATAATCAGAGATGCCTTTTTCGATCAATCTTTTAACGTTGTCATAAATGACATTCTTTCTTATGCGGCTGACATCACCTCCTAAAATCATCTGTTTTTCTCTCGCTATATTGTTGTATACAGAATCTACCACATCATCCATGACAGTGGACAATGGGGCTCCAAGACTCTGTTCGTCTCCTTTCTGCACCCCGCTAACCGAAGCTCTGCCAAACTGCAAGTTGATTGAACTGGCTATCCTTTTAACCACTTCACCAAGCTCAATTTCAGGCTGTCCTTTAGACATTTTCTTTTCATCTAAGGAAGCAGAAAATATTTTAGATAAAACTCTGGAAACAATTTCTTCTAAAAACTTAGCTGGGAAAACCTCAGTAGAAGACACTGAAGATTCACTGATGCTATTCAAAACTGTCTTGACTATATTTTCAGACAAGGCTTCAGGCTCAGGGTTTTCCAAAAAGTCTTCATCTTTGGAAAGAAAAGTCTGAAGATGATGGTTCGTGATTTCCCGAATGATGAAGCTGGTCATGCAGTCGATAAAAGCAGTATTCCTGCATTCCACATCCTTTTGTATAGAGAGTTGTGAGCCAGACTTTTTTAACATATTTCTGTAGACTGAATCGACCATGTTCTCAATCTCTTTCTCTGAATGTAATCGGCATCCATCATCCTTTTTTGCTACCCAGATTTTGTGTTTTGAAATGGACTTCATCACGTGTTTGATTATATAGGAACAGAGCTCATTAAAGTCAATGTCTGACATATCTCTTTTGTCTTGGTGGCAGGGAGTGTCCTCTGAGGGTGGGAAAAGCTGAGTTAGGAGTCGACTTACTACTCTTTCTAAATATTTCTCAGACAATATAGTAACGTATGCTGGAGGAGGTGGCTTACTCCTTTTTACCTTAGGAAAGCAGACAGAGCGCTCAATGTTTTGGATGATGGGTCCAGGTTTAACATTTCTGAAAGCACTCTGAGGTAGTCTTCTAAACACTGCTGGTGGCAATTGGTAATCCAAAATTTCTGTCAGGATAATTTCAGCTGCCCTCTCAGCCAGATTCTCTATGTCCTTTCCCGTGTCTCCCTCCGCAGCTAACTGGAATCCAAACTCCCTAAAAATGGAGTCAGCTATTCTGCTGACAGTTCGACTATCCACAAGTGAGAAGTATGATTTCTCTTCAGCTCTGTGCAAGACCCCCACACCAGCTTTCTTAAATTCTTCCATCAGTGCATACACAAACAATGTGTTCATCTCATGAAGGTCGATACAAGAATCTCGATCGTATTTGTTCTGCAGTGAAGAATAGATCTTGATCAAGAGCTGAGAAACAAGGTCCTCCAGAAACAATGAAGAATAAATAGCAGAAAAAACTGGCTGGAGTTGATGATGATCTCCATGTTCTGTCACTGTCACCACTTCTTTTCTGTAGTACTTCTTTTTGCAGCTTGCAAACAAAGGTTTTTTTGCATGCAATGTGCAGATGGGTACAACTGGTCTACGCTGCATTGCTGCATCCAGAATGGACCGATTTCTTTCTCTTTTTCTCATTTGATGCCTTCCTGGACTAGATTCTGATTTTCTACTTCGGGATGAGGGACACATTTCATTTTTACCATAGCGGGCATGCTTTTTATTCAATGCTTGACCATGTCCTTTTCTAGAGCCTGGCTTTGTGAATTCAACCATCCTTTTTGAAGTAGTTCTCATTTGTCTGGGATGCTCAATGCTGAAGGAAAGCTCTGTCATTACAGGTTTTACCAGAGTGTGAGCTAAAACATCCAGGGCTGATTCACAGGAAGATACTCCCGACTGAGCCTCCACCCATGGCTCCTCTATGTATCTAACGTCATATGTGAAAACGGAGGTGCTGGAATCAGTCTCGTGGACTTTACATTCTTTATACGAATAGGGCAAGACTTCATCATCACACTTCCTCACATCGCGAAGCTGTTCATTTTCTGGAAACTCATCAAAAGCAAAAGAGCCCGTAAAATTATCTGTCAAGAGGCATTTATCCAAAAGTGCCCGGATCAGCTTTTCACTCACAACGTCCAAGAGGACAACAGACTTGGGAGACAGACCGAAATTGCTGTTAAATAGGTCATTGCTAAGTTTGCAAGCATGTGGACACGCCGAGGAATAAAGTATCTGGTTTTTAGTTGGTCTATTCATATTTTGATAAGGCATGATATTTTGAGAGCGGGCATCTGGGTAGGACCCACCAAAATCATTCTGTGACTGATCGGGCCATAAAGAATCTAAAATGATGTGCAGAACTTTGTTGACAATATTTTTTGACTCACTGGTTTTTAGGCTACGGATGAAACTGTCCAAATTAGAAGCAACGTTGTTTAGCCTCCTGTTTTTAAGGGCTATTTGATCCATCGTTGAGAGGCAGGACGTCCTTTTGACATCACTGGAGCCTCTACAATCACCCCTGGAAGCTCTACTAAAACGAGGTGAAGAGATCAAACGCTGTTGAGACAAACTATCTCCAATTCTTTCTTGGTTTGCACATCTCTTTCTCATTTCAATTTCAATTTCCAATGACAATACATTATTAACCTCTTTCACAAGAGGTTGATAAACATTATCAAAGTCAGTCAAACATAGAGGTGGGACAAAAATTCTTCTTGATCTCCTAGCATGAAAACCTTTTCTGTTGAAACTCTCTTGCAAAATGTTTCGTTCACACAAGCTATTGATGATAACCTCAGAAATATGGAATGCTAACTCTTCAATGTTCATAGGAGGGTTTTTAGAGCCTCTCAGCCCATGTACAGGACAGCAAGCACCCACAGAGCAAAACATTGAAAGGGACCTTTCAAAAAACTCATTTCTTTCTGGCATGTTGTGGCGTGCACTGGGACTTGAAATGCTGTACAGCACATTGGAAAGAACTGCTTGAGTCAAGGGTTCCCAAAACACATCATGGCATGAAGACTGCTTTCTACCGGAAGGCAGATATGTATTCCTCCAGATTTGATCCTGAAGCCACTTTGATTCAGACTGGATTAGTTCTTGTTTCCATGCTGGCAAAGAAGTCCCACAGGACGCTTCATCCAAAGCATCTACGGAAGTAAACATGTACAGGTTATTATTTCACATCTGGGGCACAATAGTTGAAGATGTAATTTGAGAGATGAAACATTAGGTTGCATGGTTTTCCTGCAACTGGTACATTTTGAGCTGAATTAATGGATTTATCAAAATCAATTTATGGCAAATACTACTTCTCACAGAAACATAGGTTCATATATTAGATACACATAAAGGAATTATTATACAACACTGGAAAAATAGTCTAACATATAACAGTGAATTGTTGATATGTGTGAATTGGTTCTTTTTTCATAAGGGGTAAGGAAGAAGATTTTCAAGCAATTTAGTTAAAATTTTTTAGAGACAGAAATGTTTCTGATCTAAGGAAATGTGACCTATCCAGCTTATTGGACATTATCTGCTACAAAGCTCTCACACTAACCTCTAGATTGGAAGGTAATCAGTTCTTTGATGACACTCAAAACAATGTGCTTGGCTAGCAGGAGAGTCTCACAGGGGTCAGGAACATGATCACAAGCCAGAGGTTCTAGTTCTTTATATTTCTCTGGACTCTTGCATTTGAAGATATGCTGTTTACTCTCCCATTTTGAGAGAAGGCTGCCATTGTCCAGCATGAGGCAGCTTTCTTCTGTCAATGTCTTGTCACTGGAATCGCTCAACCTGATTTCCCAGCGATTGAGTAAGCTTTGCTTCTTGTGCTTTGGTTCTACAAATTTGGAGGAGCCTGAAGATCTCAGGTGAGATTTTTCCTTCAATGGAGAAAGATGTCTGGATTTCTCACCGTAGCTGCTTTGCACCATAGGCTCATCTTCCACTCCAAACTCACATAGGAGAGTGTTGACAATGGTTTCAGCTGTATGGCCAAGCTTCAGAGGACAGTAGGCAGAATAGCAGGTGCTTTCTGGACCTGTAAAAGGATATTTCCCTGCAAAGGATTCATTGTGAGGAAGTGGGTTGGCCTTCTTCTGACATCCCATTCCAGCTTGCTTACGAGTAGCTTCAGAATCTGCCGTTTTCTTAAATAGCTTTTCCAAAATGCTTCCCTCAGGGATAGAGCTTTGTCGGGGAAGCCAATCTTCCTCAAGACAATCTAGTTTGACTTGACCTTTATCCTGTCTTCGTCTTCTGGGATGTCTCGATCTACCTTTCTCTCTCTCTGATGCAACATGAGCATCCCACTCAGAATACTTAAAGACAGAAGGAAATTTAGCTGGGGCTTCTTCTTGTACTTCATTCTCCTCCTCTGAGTAGATTACCATGCCAGGAACATTGATTGGTGGGAAAGTATCCCTCATATCTACCCTTCTGTAAGTTTTAGAAGTTGTTTTCACCTTTGGTGGTTTAAACTGATTCTGGGCAACAGCTCTGTCCTTTGCAAATGCTCGGCCTGACATTTCTAGCTGGAGGTTCTCCACCATTAATTCAGAGGTGATCTCAGTAAGGCTTTCGTTGCAACGATCCAACATGACACTGATAGTCTCACTTACCACCAGGCTTTCAGAAGAGCTGCTAAATAGGTTTACCTCCTTCTGTATCAGCTCTCTGTCCAAAATGTGCTTAATAATTTCAAGAACGCTGCTAACAGCATTGTTGGCATACACATTCAGTTCAGAGTGGAGCATTTGTACCTGCTGGAAAGCAGTTTCAATGCACTCCCTGGTGACAGCACCACCCAACTTCATAAAGTCCAGTAAGTTATGGGTAGATCCTAAAGTAGGCAATGTTCTTTTCCCAGTGTCTCCCTGCAGTTTGTTTCGTAATGCTTCTACGGTTGTTTCTGCTATGTTTCCTACATGACCTGAAAGAGAATCTAAGGATCGTGTCAGCTGTGCAAAAGAAAGGCTTTCTAATGGGAATTTCACTATTTCCAAAAAATTACATTTAAAGTCCCGTTTAAAAAGTCGAGCCACAAAATTCTCCAGTGTGATGACAATACATTCAACTGTTTCTTTGGCTATTTTGTCAATTGTGTCCATAGCACTTTTCAGTGAAACATTATAAAAAGGAAATTCAGGTTGAGTGAATCGATGCTTTGGAGTTTTTGCACATCCTTTGGGTCCTGCCTGGTCTTTTCTTCCCAAAAAGCTATATTTATCTTGAGAAGTAGGAACATTGCATAATAAACATCTATGAACATTTTCAAATACGCTTGCTACAATATCTCTGGCAACAGAACCAATCTCTGCCTGAGAATTGCTGTGAAAAAGCCTAGAGCTGTCAACATTTTTAAAACTGCAACAGAATAGTCGCTCGTTGAGCTCACCTGGAATCTTCTTCAAAATGCAAACAGAAGGTTCTAGATCTCGAGTTCTCATGTAAACCTCACTTACAATATTCTCGGCTACCTGCAGCATTTTTAGGGTTTCATTTATGTTTGCATCTGTCAATTGCTGCTGTTCAAAAATTTCTCTTAATATGCCTTCCTTCGGAAGGATTTGATTGAGATAACATGCATAATCTTCATAAAAGAGGCCTTTAGGTTTTCCGTGGATGTCTTTAGTTGTCATTTCAAACTGGAAGAACATCTGGGTAGAAGGAAGTCCATCAATTTGGGAACAGTTCAAAAAAGTATGTTTATGCGTATGAGAAAGCTGCACATCATCTGTGTGTAGATCATGCACGACAGAATTAATGAGTTCACTTGCTTTGGAGATCTGCTCTGATGACAAGGTATTGACTTGAAATATAGTTCTGTGATAATTTTCTGTTTTGAATTCATCAATAATAGTTCCCAAAACTTTGCTTACTACGTCTTTGGCATATACTGTCAAGTCAGATTTTGACAAAGTCCCTCTCAGGAATGAGCTTTCCGAATCATCTGACATTGCTCTTGGCCTATTTATTGTGTTACTGCCAGCTTGCATGTCACATTGAAAAGATGACTGCCCTTTCCATCTCTGTTGCACAGACAACGGAAGGACTTCTTCCAAATGAGATGCAGCAAAACAGGCAATTTTATTCAAAACACTTTGAGTAAGTTCTTCACTCAAGGACTGTGGAGGGGGTTGGAGTTGAGATACTGCCAGAGTAATCTTCTGGATGTCTGATGAAACTTTATCGCTGAATGAATTATTGGTTTCTAACTTTGATGCACTGGAGCTAAACAGCGTGTCCACAACTGCTGAATACATCTTATTAAGTATCCCATCCACAATCTCACAAGCTACATTACAAGCATTTGGCTGAGATGCAGTGTCCATCATTCCGTTATAGTGCGAAGACTTGGGTTCAGAATTAAAAAATACAGAATCATTATTAAAAGAGGGCAAAAGTCCCAGATCTCCCAATATCCGTTGGGTAACTTGGTTGAGAACATCTTCCACACTTGCCAACAACGGAAAACCTCCATGCTGTCCAGGTTGTTGTTTCTTAAAAATCCTTTTCAGAACTCTTTTTTGAATCTCATTTTCAGTCAAGGCTATCTGAACAGTGATGATCTTGAGGAGATCATTCATGATTTCATTTGCAGAAGCATTTTCTTCCTGGGGGAGGAGATTTTGACAAGAAAGCATCTCCCGTTCCAGGTCCTTCTGAATGACTTTAACAATGGTGCAAGTCAGTTTTTCAGCACAGAGCCTTAAATTATATTGAGAGTCCTGAACTGCTAATTTTGCTTTATCGCAGTGGTTGCCTGTTTTGACCTCTGTGGTTTTTTGTGCACTTGATGTTGTGTATCCACTTTCAAGATGAGATGGCTTTACTTGCTTGGCAGCCATTCCCAGTTCAGATTCTAGTTTACTTTCAACAAACATTTCCAGTCTGAGGAAGACATTATCAACTAAATATTTTGCTATGCCTTCAGGAGAAAAGTCTTTTATATCTGGAAGTTGCTTAGCGCTAAATTCCGCCAGTTTTCTGCCACATGTTTTTTCAGCTTTTGATAAGCCTTGATGCTTACTTCTTTTGAGATCTGGAAAACGACTCTTGTGTCCAGCCTTGGATCCACGTTCTTTCAACTGTGCTAGAGGCTCTACTGTCTTCTGCACAAAATCATAGAGGAGGGACTGGAGTTGAGGTGAAAGTGCCCCCTTCATATTCAGAGCAGCTGCAAGACCAGAACTCAGATCTTCAAACACAATATCCACCAAGTCATTGGAAACCAGTGAAGCATCAGATTTCACCCCAGCTGGGGTGGACAATGATTTTTTTGTGCTGGCATCTGGAGCCTTGGGAAACTGTAATTCCCCCGTTCCAGAATTGTCCATATCTAACATTATCGTCTGAAAGATTTCATTTAAAAGAGTTTCCACTGTGTTTTGGATTTGGGTCTGAAGATCTCTTTTGTAAGTAGGGTTTTTCTTGAAAACTTTTTCCAATACACTTTCTTTCTGTGGTAAAGAGGTCTTTGTTTCAGAAAGATGTTCTTGGGGGGCAAAAATAGTCAAAACCATGCTGACAATTTGTGTGGCAGCTATGCTTTCAGAGAATATAACGGGAGGAGTTGAAATTTTATCCACTTCCTTATCCAGCTCGTGCTTTAGATTTTTCAAAATCAACCTAGCCACATCACTGGCGTATGATTTTAAGTCTGAGAAAGACAATGATACTGCCTGTTCTGGTTTTTCTTTTGCAGCTAAAATAGAATTATTGTAGGAGTTAAAAATATCCTCTAAACAATTAGGCAAATTACCATGTTGGTTGGCTACGATTCTTTTGAATTCTTCTTGTAAGGCCGAGGAAAAGTCTGAACTAATTGACATTTTTAAGTTTTGCACATCCAAACATAACTGAGATTCCACTTTGGATATGACAAAGGATTCCAGTTTTGCTATAAAAATTTGCACTAAATCATTAACCAGATCTGACTTAGATGGATGTTCAGGCTGTCTAATGTGCATTGGTTCGTTCATGGTTTTTCTGCTACTCTGCACTTCTTCTTGTGGAAATTCTGACTCAAAGGGCTCTCTGAAATGCACTGTTGGTAGGCTTTTGCTAGCTTCTGTAGGCACACTTAGAGGAAGAATATCAGTGAAAACGAGGCTAGATTGCCTGTTCCCGACGTCTTGCATGTCAGTCTGAGCAATGCGGGAAAGAATTTGGAACACAGTTTTTACCAGATCATTTGTAAAGGCTTGTACCTCTGTGTCAGAGATCAGAATCTGACCAATAATTTCACTTGGTCCTTTGGAGGGAGGTTGCTCCTCTGCCTGCTGCCTGCTCATGTTCCCTTGGGTAAGAGATGGAGGAGCACTGGGGGGGCAGGCTGTTTGCTCTGCCCAAACACGCTGGAATGTTTCCTTTAAGAGATTTTGCACCATTTCAATGATTTGCAATTGTTCTTCTCCTTTAAAGTTGTCTTCCATTTGTTTCAAGACCTCCTCTAAAGTGCATTCAGGATCTGTCGTCCCTTGTCTTGTCTTCGACACTGGGTCAGCAGGAGATGTAGCGCTTTCCGGACTTTCCATAGAACAAAAAATGGCATTTTGCACAAGAGTGTCCAAGGTACTTTCTGTCTTCTCTAGATATTTTGACTGAACCATCGTATCGTTGTCCAGAAATTCCCCATCATCCTGCAAAGCAGATTTGGGGTGAGACCTGCTTCTTTGTCGTGGTTCAAGACCAAAACCTTCATATGCAAGCTTTTGAGCCTTGTCGGTTTTTAATTTCCCATCCTGAACTCGCTTATCTTTTTCTTCCTGTTCAGCTTCTGAGTAAATTACCATGCCAGGAACATTTACAGGTGGAAATGGTTTTCTTGTATTTTTCTCAGTTGTAAAGAGTGTTGTCATGGTCACCGCTGGGGCTGGTGTTTCAGAAGCTTCGTGGCTAGGAGGCTCTCTTTGTATTTTGGGGCAAGGGCTGGGTTTCGCTGATGGAGAGAGAATCCTCAGTTTCTCAGTACTTAGATCATTGAATACCTCGTTAATGATCTGGATGATAACTGAGCTCTCTCTGGATGGAGTAATTCCTTCTTGGCTCACCTGCTGCTGGATGTAGCTTAGGATGTTGCCAATTGTCTCTTCCACATATTGAAGGATGTTTGTCTCTGAAGAAGCAACTGTTTTGGAAACTATCTTACGAATTGTGTCTTTCACAATGGCATTTGCTGCTTCAGATTCTGTTGTGTGCGGTGGGACTGCTGTATAAAGTTGTTCAAGTGGTATCCCAATTGCTTTGATTTTAGAAAAGAGTTCAAACTGGGACACTTTTGTTTGGCTTGACAAAGCAAAGACCTTCAGTTTGTCAATAATAATCTGAACGATCTCCTCAGCGATGCCCAGCATAGACTCAAAGTTCAGGGGCATCTGAGCCCTCCAAAAGGTTGGATCCGAGTCAGTATATTTCTCAGTGGCTGCAAGGCACATTGCTTTCCATTCTGTGGAGAAGTTATCTCTGGAAATGGTTTCAAAATATTTCTTCTGAGCAGTGCAGTGGAGTTTACTGAGCACATTTTCAACAATATCGTTGGCGACAAAACTGGCCACCCTTGAAACCGAACCAGCAACTGGTGGCTCTGCAGAATGGCTGCCTAGCAAGCTATCGGATATGGATTCAAGAAGGACTTCCATTGAAATAGAGACAGTACAAGCTGTACATCCCAGGTCACCTAATATTTTTTTGAAGATGTCATCCAGAATCACTGCAGTAACTTTGGCAAGAGGCAACTTCAGGTCACTGAAAATACTCTTAAGGTCCTTCACATCAATGGTCTCCCTTTGGCGAGTAGAGCCATTTGGTGGCTTCTGTTCCCTTCCAGCAGATGGCAATTCATCTGAATCAGTGGTCATAGTCGTTTCAGTTTTACAAAGGAGCCCTTTTGCCATTGTGTGCTTTTGTTTGCTGTGGTATACAGTACTAACATTTTCCGGATCATCTGTAGAACTTTTCGGTATCTGAGAGAGATGGCTGTCTGATTTGGAACTCTTCATGCTTGGTGTGGTAGACAGAAGACCATTGTCTTTAGACGGAGAGAAAAAAATGGCTGTTTTTCCTCTCTTAAATTTTCCCTTAAGGATTTCACTATCTAGAGACAGGTGGGTGCTCTTGGTAAAAGAGGTAAAGGAAGACTTAGAGGAGAGCAAAGAGGTTGACACTGGTTTCCCACTAGTGGAACAGAATTCACTCGGAGAGCTGGTGGTGGGTTTCATACTTGTGTTAGTAAAGCTGACTTTCCTACTGGCAAAGGCTGGGAGGCCCCCATAACTTTCACAAAGGTCTTCATTGCAACTGGTACAGCTGCTGGTGTTATCTGAAGATACTACAGACTCCTCAGAGATTGTGTACACCCGTGTCCTGACCCTCTCTTCAAATTTGGTGAGTGCTGGATAGAGGATACTTGTGACTGCTGACACTACCCACGTCATGATATTCTGGATGATGTTATTCAGTTCCGAAGAAGATACCTAATAAGAAGCGAAGAAGTGTTATATAACAGGCAAATGCCCTGCACATCACTCCAAATAAGGACTGTTGGGGAAAGATGAACATCTATACCATCTCCTGAATGCATTTCTGCTGAACCAGTAGTTCTGTATGCATGTTCGACTGTGATCTATATCAAGGATATACAGGTAGTCCTTGACTTATGACTGGTTCCAAGGTATGATGGATCCCTGAAAATTACAACTTAATTTTGAAGTTATGATGGCTGCATCTGCCCCATGGTCATGTGATCGCATTTTGGATGCTTGGAAACCAGCTCACCTTTATGGCCATTTGCTACATCTCAAGGTTACGTGATTGTGATTTTTGATGGTTCCTAGCATTTACTTCTGGTTTCAGACAAAAAAAAAACCCATTGGGTACAATAGATTTGTTTAATGAACATTGTGTTCACTTAATGACCAATGCAAAAAATCATAAAATCAGGTCCAGTCACATGGTGATCTGCTTAACAACCACAATAATTAACAACTGTAATTCTGGATTCAATTACAATCATAAGTTAAGAACTACCTGTACAAGCTATTAGTGATTAGATCTCCAAAGTTCATTTTTAATCATCCAGGTGGAAGAAACTTTGAATGGAGTAGCACCAGACAGATGGGATATTTAATCCTTTTATTACAGTATTTTAGCAACTAAAATCTATTTTCTACATCCTGGTTGTTAGACCCACTGCTGGAGAAAAATACTTGGTGCTTAGAAGAATTATATACCGGTATTTATTTGATTTTTATAGCCACCCATCTCACATTCATTCATTATTAAATTGATATGCAACCCATCTCACTATCCAAAGCGACTCTAGACAGTTTTTACATTATAAGTGGCTTTAAATTTCAATAAATGTGCCTGGGATAAACCTCACTGGCTACGATACTGTTGCTGTGCAAACTTAGTGGCTTTAAGTTAAACAAATAAAAACACAAAATGCACAATATAAAATAAAAATACATTAACAGCTAGGCATGGTCTAATTCTAACCTATCACCCATACAGTAGGATAAATTGGGGCTCATTCCACAAATTGTTAATTCACAAGAATTACTTGTTCTTTGCTAGAATTCACTTTGGTTAGGTCTTTTATGGGTTCCAGCACAAGTCTACTTAACTGTACCATAAAGATTTATTTATTTATCATTATTTGATGTTAGCTTTTTGCCAAATTCTGGGTGATTCATGCCAATAATTTTCAATAAAGCCTCCCAACACTATAATCAATATCAAAATTGTTTGAACATATGATTGTAGAACTGAATGACTAAAGGAAATGGTAAGTTTGGTAACCTCTTTGAAAATATTGCTTAAGTATAAGCCAATTCATATTTCCATAAATGGCAAGCTCCATTTTTCCTCCACAGAAAGTAGTCAGTTGTGAATTACTTACAGTATACAGTATATTTAGAAATTATGGTTCTGATTGGGAATTCTTGTGCTGTCCCTTAATCTTAGCAACTTTAAGATGTCTGGACTTCAAGGCCCAGAATTCTCCAGCAACTTAGCTGAAGAATTCTGGGCGCTGAAGTCCAGCTAAGTCCAGCAACTTAGCTGAAGAATTCTGGGCGCTGAAATCCAAACATCTTAAAGTTGCCAAGGTTGAGAAACACTGACTTAATCTCTTCTTAATCAATCTAAATAATCAAACCTTTGAGTGACCTCTTTCCTGGCTTACTCATTTCCATTTCAGTTTTTTGCTATTATTTTAACAATATTCACCCAATACCTAAAAACATAATACCATAGCCTCCATGGGGAAAATAGAAGCCAATATTCCGTCAATCTTACCATCCAAAAAGATTCAACATAAGAGATAATTTTCATTTGCTCCCAGAGCTCCATTAAGGAGGCAGCCATTCTCCATTCAGGAATAAGGGGGAAAAAGAGTTGAGGCAGCTATGGAGAAAACTTGCTTGTATGCTGCTGATCCCCCAGTGATCAGGATTTGAAGAGGAAAGCCTCTTAATTTTCTTTTTGTCTTCAAATCTGGACCAGTACACAGCCCTACTTACACGATATTAGAAATCAGGCAATTTAGTTAACGCACTGTGCAAAGCCAAAATTGAGTAACTTGGTTAAACATGTTGTGTAAATGTGATCACATTATACCTGCATGTTCCCTCATATGCAGAAATTTTATTCGGGATAAAATTGGGGATAACTGGCAAATAGAGCTCCAATGTTTAATTACACTTTTATTAACATTTAGGTTCTCTATGGTTCTGAATCAGATGATTTTGGATAGCAATAGCACATAGACTTATTTACCACTTCAGAATGCTTTACAGCACTCTCGGGCCGGATGCGTCATGCGCTGGCCATGCCCACCCCCGGTTTAGCGAAGGGGAAAAAGTTGTGATACGTCACATAACAGCAACAGCCACAAGTTTGACACCCCTGCTCTAAGTGGTTTACAGAGTCAGCATATTTCTGGGTCCTCATTTTACCGATCTCAGTAGGATAGAAGGCTGAGTCAACCTTGAGACGGTGAGAGTTGAGCTGCTGGCAGTTGGCAGAATTGGCCTGCAATGCTACGTTCTAACCACTGTGCCACCACGGCCCTTACAAGTACACAGTCACCTCAAATGTAAGAATGATTAATAGAGTGACCTACTTTTCCTTTGAGGCTCTCTCGAAGTGCCGATTGATCTCTGAAAGCAAAAAGTGATGGGGAGGATCAATGAAAGACTGTGGAGCAAACTATTACACTAAGGTGACCAGATTTTAAAATTGTTGAAGCGG
>JANHJO010001657.1:170892-182178 GCA_032468235.1 Pseudoxyrhopus heterurus | reverse complement strand
CATATTACCCCCAACAATCTGGGTTCTCATTTTACCGACCTCGGAAGGATGGAAGGCTGAGTCAACCTTGGAGCTGGATTTGATTTGATTTGATCAGGATTTGATCAGCCAAACTGCTGATCTGCAGTACTGTGTTCTAACCACTTGAGCACTGCAGCTCAAGTAAATTGTTAGGCAGTGATAATACATGTGGCTTGAATATGTATCTGATGGGAAATTAGAATTTAGAAGGAGAAGTGGGAATGATTTAGATGAGAATATGGAAAATAATGAATGATCCAACTTTTTGGTACCGAAGCTGATACCTGTTATAGTCTACAGAAAATAAAAGACTCTAAAAGAGAGTAATTTGAAAGGATCAGACTAGGGAGTATATATCTGTTTATTGTTGCTTCTTTTTGTATCTCTTTAGTTGCCCAACATGTTTGGAAACTTGCGTTCTACTTTCATGGCACTCTTGATTGGCTCTTATGCTTCTTCTGCTGTTACTTTTCCTGGAGTTAAGGTATGTAGTAGAACTGGATGATGCAGCAAGGAACGTCCTAACCCCAAATTCCTGATCTGGAAAGTCAAAGACAGTTGTGGGTTGTATGTCTGCATGCTTCTCTCTTGGCTGATGAGACAGAAAGCTTTTCTTCATTATGCTGAGAGAGGCACTTGAGGAATCCAGATGTGTGGTCTACCAGCAAAGGATATTCTACTACTGGGAAGAGGAAGGGAGAGTAAAAGCTGGCCTGATTGACATATCATCTGTCATTCCAAAGGTGCTTTTCAAAAGGCAACTGGACTTCCTTATTTTTTTTCCCCTTGAAAACATTTTTTTTCTCATCCAAGAAGTTTCTTCAGTTCTGAGGATGAGAAGCAAAATGTTTTCAAGGAAAAAAAATCAAGAAAGTGAAGTTTTCTTTGGAAAAACACCTTTGGGACAACCATAACTTGGATGATTGAGAATCTCCATAGACAACTTCTGTCATTGCTTCCCAAGCTTAGGCGAAGCGATGGATGCACGTTCTCAGCTCTGTGCACAGAACCCACAGGAATTACTTTCTGTATAGATATTAGAGAATTCATCAGCCTCTTCTATGTCTACTTACTGGAATGTCCAAAGCTGTCCCGTCCTTTCTCGTTGGCTTTTTCACCATTCCACACATTTATTTTGCCTCTTGTCCTATTGCTATTAGCTGATCTATGATGCAGGAGTTTCCTTTATCGTTATCATGCTTGTCTGGTCAGGCCTGGCTTGCCTCATCTTCCTCAACTGCATGATCAACTGGCCTAAGGAGTCCTTCCCAGCTCCAGAAGAGGCCAACTATACGTAAGTAGGAATGGCATGGCAATGTAGCTCTAACCAATCAAAATTATACCTGTTTTCTACAGGTAAACCACCTGGTAAACAGAGTGCAAGAATGATGATTCCCAAGAGTTTATATTGTGGCCCTTTTCCCTCCTTATTGTGGACTCTGCACCAATATATCCCCATCAGATGTGCTCTATTTATCATCCTTAATTTCTACTTATCTGCCACGTTCATTAGAAATTTTGGGAGTTCAGGAGCATATCAGCTTGTGGACAGTTACAGTACATTACGCTAAATGGAAGTTGGGCTGATTTGCAATTTCTTGCCTGTCAGGGTCAGTATTCTCTGCTTTAGTATCTTAAGTAGTGCTATTAAAGAGAAATGTGTCAGATTCTGTGGAACTTCCTTCGCAGACTTTGTTTCCTCCCGAATTGCTCTGGCTGTCTTCTGACGGTATGTTTTTGCTGCCATGTGCTGGCTTGATTTTGGGAAGTATTGTTCTTCTACCTTTTGCTAAAAAGTACATCTTCGTTAAGTGTGCATTGCAGAAAACTGGTTCGCTACTGGTTACTTGATTATATTATGGTTGGTTGATGATGAATAGAAAGCTTAGAATGCAGGGGAACTTCAGGCTTTCAAAGTGATTCTTCTGTAATATTTCCCTGGGTCAGACACTCAGGGGGGAGATGAAAAAGATGGTATACCCAAACATCCGGCACTCTTCCTGAAACAGGCATAGTACACCCCATCCAAATTGTGGCAGGTTCCTAAAGGTACCAGATGTTGATGCCAGCCTTGGCTCAGCTTTTCCTTTCAACCCCAAGGCATTTCTCTCAAGAGTTTGAAGAGAGGCTTGTTTTCCCTTGGAATAGTCCACAAGTCTTGAAGCTCTCCGTAATGCACTTGGCTTGGGTCCCATCAGGCTCTTCTGGTACATGTTCTGTTGTACTTCAGGCTCTCTTGTCCTTTCTTCACCTCTGTTTTCTGCCAAGTACCAGAAATTAAGGGAGGGAAAACGCTTCTTTATCAGCTGCAGTAGAGAAAGCCTAGGCTTGGTTTTAGCTAATATGAGGTGACCTTGCCAGGATCATTTCTGACCACAGTCATACATTGTGTACACCATGATTTGCATAATTGTAGTTTTTTAAACAAGCAGTGTTTTATGTGATTCAGACAAAATTCATTTACTATACTTTTTAACTACAGTGGTCCTATGTCCTTAATTATAAATGACAATCTTTTATTTCAGAAATGTTTTAGATTTGTTTAATTATTTAAGCTCTCTGTTTTGCTCTTAAATTTTCCCTTGTAAAGTAAAATTATAAACATAAACATTTTTTAAATCCCTACAGACCTCTTTCAGATTTGCCCCTTTTCGGGTTTGTCCTCTATTTTTCCTAGTAAAAGATGGTCACTGTATATATAACTCACGAAGGCTGGGCTCACTTGAGAGACTACCAAAAGCTAAAGAGTCCATGTGAGGGCTTTGTTCAGTGCGTGAGTCCATCTCTATCTCTCCTCCTCCTCCTTGATCTTTTATCCCTAAAACAGGAAGAAGATCAAACTGAGCAGCCTAGCTCTAGATCACAAGGTGACCGGTGACCGATTCTACATGCACGTGACGGCTGTGGGGCAGCGACTAAGCCAGAGGGAGCCGCAGCTGGAGAAGGGCAAAGAGGCACTCTACCCATCAGTGCAGGACCTCTGCCAAGGACCCACCAAATCTGCCCAGCGTGAGTCCTCCTCTTGCTTCGCCATCCCTCAGTTCAGGGAGAGGATGTGGGCAAGGGGCCTTTTTCACAAAGCTTGCAGTTTGATTTGTCACGTGCCTGACTTGCTTCCGGAAACGGCTACTGGGGGTTTGGGGGCTGGGACCAGCCTTCCTAAGAAATGGGAACTTCTATAGTTTGTAGATTTGGCACTAAGATGTATCTTCCCTCCTAGCTGTTCCTTCCCTCTCCAACTTTGGGCCTGTTGCATCAGGGTGAGTTGTTAGCTGTGGCTGCCACAGCTGAGGACAGGCCCTGGCATCTGGCTCCATCTGTTGGCAGGAGACAGCCCCAGCATTTTTATTGGTTGGCTTCAGTCCTAATTTTGGAGGGAAACACCTCCTTCTAGGCAGCGGTGAATGGAAAAAGAAAAGAAAACAAAGTTCAGGATAGAAATAGGAATGATATGGCTCATGAGTCCAACTACAGTTCTTTTGACCATACAAATAAGCAAGCAAGCAAGGAAACCAACAAAAAAACAAAAAATGGTGTTGTAGTTGAATTAATTCTGTATTGTTCTCTTAAAGGAACACAATCTTTTCTCTCTAGGTTTCTAGCAACCCTGTAGCAGTATAGGTTAGCACAGTGGTGTCGAACCTTTTCTGGTTTGTGTGCCAAAATCGCAAGCGTGCACGCGCTCCTGTGTGCCCCCACCCACAATGCAATGCAGCCCTCCCCTCTGCGCATGTGCGCGCTCACTCCCCCGCACACATGCGCGCACCCCCCCTGGTTTTAGCTAAAAAACCCGCAAAAAACAGCTGTTTTTTGTATGTTTTCTTAGCTAAAAATGGGGTGGGGGGCATGCGCATGCACAGTGGAGCTGGGCTGGGCGACGGCTGGCGTGCCAGTCGACATGGCTATCCATGCCATTTTGGGCATGCGTGCCATAGGTTCGACACCACGGGGTTAGAAGATCAGCCAGGAAAATAGAGAAACTTGTAAACAAGGAAGTTATGTGGCCAGTAACTTTGTGGAGCTTGAATTCAATCCAGGTTTACAAACAACAGAAAAGATTTATTTAATTGATTAAGATACAAATACTGTGAAACAGAAATTCTCTCTGCTTGTAGGCAGTCCTCACTTAACATTCCCAGTTGGGATCGGCAACTTCTTCTCTAAGCGACACAGTCACAGCCGCCCAGAGTCCCTTGGGATTTGGGCGGCATATAAATACAATAAATAAATTAAGCAAAACATCATGTGATCCCAGCTACCGTTTTACTGCTGGCTTCTCCATTGATTCTGCTTGTCAGAAGCTGGTTGTGAAGTGTGCTGATGGTGATCGTGTGACCATGGGATACTCCATTGGGTGCAAATGCTCTCTGGTTAGGAAGTGCCCCATGTTAATCACGTGATCACAGGGAGGCTGCAGTTGTCACAAGTGCAAAGACTGGTCAAAAAGTTACATTTTCCGTGCTGTTACGACTCGAATGGTCACTAAACAGGGGAGTTTTTCAGTGAGGACTCCCTGCTTTAAGCATCACCGCCCTTCTGTTAAAGCCTCCTGAAGTACTGTATACGTAGTCTGACCAGCAGAAATCACCAGATCTGTTCCTAAGAGGTCATAATCTCTGACCCTGAGGTGAATCTTTACTGCCTTGTTGAAAAGCAGAGTGTTAAGAAAGGCTTATTAGATCAGTCTTTCTTGGTCTGATGCCAAATAGATTGGCTGGGACAGCTTACTTTTTCTCTGAGGCCATAGTCATAAAGCACCTTATGGAGAATCAACTCTTGTCTGAGACACAATCCAATTCCCCCCTAGTAAGTAAAGCGTAAAATGGAAAGGATACTCGTTTGTTTGTCCGAAAAGCGTTCTAATCACCACAACGTATTCCTTCTGCATCCAGGCTCCATCCCCTTCTGCCACAGTGTCTGTTCTCCCATCTTTCTGTGGAGCCTCATCCTAATGGGCATGACCCAGTTGCGTATCATCTTCTATATGGCAGCCATGAACAAGATGCTGGAGTTCCAGGTGACGGGTGGCGTGGACCCCGGTGAGCTCAATGGGAAAGGGCGTCTGGAAGCAATGCAGGAGAAAAAGGAAGCAATGGGAGGAAGGACATTTCTTCCTGCTTAGTGAACCTCTAGTTGAAAGTTCTATCCTGAAAAAATCTGGTTAATCTGATGTCGGCTTTTTCTTTATTTCCTTTTTATTCCAGTGCCAGAAGAATTGGAGGATAAAGCCGAGAAAACAGGCAGGAGCCTTAATTGCCTGGGGCTAAGATAGGTCTCTCAAAGTATATGTGTAATGTAATCTGATAAAGGACTTCTACATTCAGTTCTCTGTCCAAGCTTTAAGGTGAAATCTTCCATTTCCTAGGAAGCAAACCTTTCAAATATTCCCCATGTCCTTCAAAAAATTCTAGCCATTGCGGGGGGAGGGGGGGGGCTGACTGAGCAAATGTAAGGGGATGATTTTTCACATTTGTGAATCAAAGTGCTGAAAGAGCAGAACCGTCACTACCACTGTGAATGTTAACAGGAGCTTCCTGTTATGGAATGGGAAGTGCAAGACATAAAATGTAGGTCAGCAGGTTGATCCAAGTGTGTAAATAAGCTGGACCAGAGAATTTCTGCTGTTCTGAATGAAGATTTCATTTCTGTTATGATGTGATTTTATATCTATCCTATCCGCCCTGCCCCCCCTCCCCCCCCGAGCTTAGAATAAAGTCCCTTGGGATTCCAAAATGATTTATTTGGGTTAGGGAAAGAACATTTCTCCTGGTTCTTTGGATTATTTTCTCATTCCCTCTCTCC
This sequence comes from Pseudoxyrhopus heterurus, assembly GCA_032468235.1. Taxonomy (NCBI): domain Eukaryota; kingdom Metazoa; phylum Chordata; class Lepidosauria; order Squamata; genus Pseudoxyrhopus; species Pseudoxyrhopus heterurus. Next base: position 176,355 of record JANHJO010001657.1, on the reverse strand, counting down.
TTTCTTTTTATTTGACAGTCAGTTTCTACTCTTCCATCTTTGGTGTCATGCAATTGTTATGTCTTCTCACTTGTCCCTTCATTGGCTATGTGATGGACTGGCGCATAAAGGATTGTGTGGATGCACCAGGAAATATAAGCTCTGCTGGATCTATCAAGTGAGACTTCGATAATTTCCAAATGTCAAAACAGCAAATGTAGAATGCAACCTATGCTTGAGGGTAGAGATACTGGGGCACTTAACAGAAGGAGCAGTGATGACTTTCTTTATCTTCCTAGTCCTGAGGTGAAAGGAATTCCACCTAAAGTCCGCTACCTTAAGATTCAGAAACTCACCAATGCTATCCGAGCTTTTGTCACCACCAACCTTCTGTTGGTTGGGTTTGGTATCACCTGCTTGATCAACAACCTTCCTCTGCAGGTAACTTCTATTGTGTTCTTCATTCCTCTCTGATTTTCCTTGATATTCCTTCCCTTTGATAATGCTCTTCTGTTGCTTCAGTGCTGTTTTCCTTCCCTCACCAACTCCTTAGCTTATTTTCCATTTAATGACTCCTGTTGGTTTCCTCCTTCTTTGTCTCTTCCCCTACAGTATGTGACCTTCATTCTTCACACCATGGTGCGTGGCTTTTTCCATTCTTCCTGTGGAGCTCTCTATGCTGCTGTGTAAGTTATGCCACTGGGATGGGGAATCTTTTGCACTTGAGAATGGGTGCAAGGGGACTGGCCTAGTTCGGTAGAATGGTCTGGTGCTCAGGTTAAAATGGGATAGTCTTTCTAGTCTGAGCAATGCAGTCTGTCCAAGAAGAAGAAAGCTCCGTGAGTTTGGCTTTCTTTTCTTGCTTATTGTCTTTTTTCCCAAGGGAGCAAATCTTCCCTAAGAATGGAAGTGGGTGAAGTAGAAGGCAAGCATCGGTTTAAATTTCTTTTTCAATTACTGAGTCTAAATACTGTTCATGGTTTTTAAACAAGAGTGGCAGTTTATCTTCTTACATTTTCCATTAGCATTTTCTTAGACCTAAATACACGTTTAATCCATCGAGGCTTCTAAATCTTTATAATATTGATAGATTGGACAGTTTCTGAGCAGGGTGGGGAACCTGTGGCCTTCTAGAGGTTGTTGAACTATCGTTCCCAGCGTTCTCCATCATTAGACATATTGACTGGGCTGCAGTTTAGCAGTTTCTAGAGGACCACAGGCTCCCCAACCCTGAACAATTGATAGATTTCCATTTCTCTAAACAAAATAGAAACTTGTAGTTGTGGAGAATGGATATTTCTGTGTAGATGTTGGGGTAAAGGTTGTCAATAGCCTCTCTGGCTTTTTGAGAGTCATTTTCTTCATATTATGTTTGATCACCAGGTACCCTTCCAATCACTTTGGTACATTGACCGGACTCCAGTCTTTGATCAGTGCCGTATTTGCTCTCCTCCAACAGCCACTTTTCATGACTATGGTGGGGCCATTACATGGGGATCCCTTCTGGGTGAGTTTCAGCTGTTTGAATGAAGATAGTAGTTTCTTGAAAAAGGAACATGGTGTTTTTTTAACATCCAGTGTGAAATCCACTTCATTATTTAGATTTACTAACAAACATTCTAGCAAGCTCAGTGCCAAGCTGATATGCTTCTTCCCATACTAACAGTATGTTTGGGTTCTCATTTTTCGTATCCTGTACTTTGCATATCAGCGTATCCCTTACCTTGTTTTCCCCCAAAGCTGTGGTATCCAAACCACATACATCCTATGTGTAATTTTCAATTCTCACTCCATATCAGCAACTTTTTAAAAAGTGCCTTACAGATTTGGAAAAGAGAGATATTGGTAATGTCACATAAGCTCCACAAGGTACAGAATTGCTCTGACTGGCTTTGTCATCAGACTTTTTCTCTGGGAAGTTGTTGCAGGATAGGGAGAACAATTCATGGATGGTTTTATATGAGCATGTATTGCAGGGCTGTCAAACTCCTGGCCCATGGGCCGGATGCATCACATGCTGGCCACGCCCACGCCCAGTTTAGGAAAGTGGGGGGGGGGGAAATCCTGATACGTCACATGACGCCACCGTGACGATGTGATTTTGACACCCCTGATGTAGTGCAATAATCTATTGTAGATAAATAATTCTCTAAAATAAATGTATGTATGTGATCCCATTTTGAATTAAAGAATATTAATGCAAAATTAGGCCTTTGATGCAGTCAAAGCAGTCTTTCAGGAAGCTAGTCCAGAAACAAAACTAAGCAATTTCATACCAGTTATGATCACTGATCATAAATGGGCATAATTCATGGAGATGATGTTAGATAAATGATCCTCCTTGCTTTATTCTTAGGTGAATCTTGCCCTCCTTATCTTCTCATTTGCGGGCTTCCTGCTCCCCTGCTACCTCTTCTACTACCGCTACAAACTTATCCGGAAGCAAATGGCCAAAGATGGTGCTCTTATGAAATTCCAGGACAATGCAGCTGCTAATGGTTTGCTGAACAACGAAGCCACCTCTTTATAAATCAGGCATGGGGAAAGTGGGGAGTTGTGGATGATGGAGAACAGAATGCAGAATTGGTGTGCCTAACAGATGGAGCAAGGCGCCGTGAGCAAAGGGATGAGACAATACTGTGAGAACATTACATTTGGGAACTATGAAAATAACTGAGGTGCTTTTAATTCTCAGCAAATGCCTATCTATATTTATATCTATATTTTTTTATATATAGAAACAAAACTCTATTTTTTTGCAGGGTATTTTAAAAAGCTCAGTGATTTTTAAATAGACAATTAGAACATCAGTCACTAAGCATTGCAGACCAAGAAGCATTTATGAAAAGATCTTGGATGAAGAACTGGCAGGATGGAGTACCATGTCTAACCTTACAGCACCTTAGGTAGCCCTCTCCAGTCATAATTTTCCAGGGTTGTTTGGAAATGGACTCTCACCACTTCCCTCCTCCCTGCCTGATAATTATGGCAGAGAAAATCAGGGAGTGACTGCAAAACCCTACAAGTAAATTCAAAGGATTATTGTTTGCCAACAGTCCCAGGGAGTCCCTTGTGACTCTGTCCCCCTGGGTTTTGCCAACTAATGTTGGGGTGTCAAAAAATTAGATGCCGTGTTAGATCATTGCTTGCTAACGAATGCCGCAGGTTGTGCCTTAGCCCCCAATCCTGTTTTGAGCTTTATAAAACAAGCCACCTCCCCATGAATTGTCCCCCAGAGATGAATTTAATGGCCTTTTGAGTGCTGTGAATTTTTCCGGATATTGTTCTTTGATCTGTCTTGATTACAAGTGTGACAAGGTTTGTATACTACAGAAATGTAGGAAGGCATTGATTTAACAAGACTTGTGTCAGAAGAATAGAAGTGCCAATTTTTCATGACTGACTTTCTGCCTGGGCCCTTCCAAAATAAATTTTAACAACCTAGCAACTGGATTTGCACTGGTAGATCCCAGCCAAACGTTTTATTTATTTATATGGAAATTGTATTGCTGCCTTTCTATTAAGAGCAGGCTGTGGTTTTTCTTAAATAAAATAAAGCCATACAGTAATTCAACAATAAAATTAAATAAATTTCTGTGCAACATTAAACCCAATAAATGTCTTAAAAACTAAATAAGCCAACTGGCAACTGAGTGGTAAAATATAGGTAGATTAAAAATAGAAATGGTGGAAACATGGTTAAAAATGTTTTATGAGGTACATAAAACTGAAGGTACATTCACTGGACTGGGAGTAAATTCTATATACAGGTAGTCCTTGACCTATGGCCGCAATTGACCCCAACATTTCTGTTGCTAAGACATTTGTTAAGTGAATTTTGCCCCATTTTACGACCTTTGTTGCCACAGTTGTTAAGTGAATCACTGCAGTTGTTAAGTTAGTAACATGGTTGTTAAGTGAATCTGGCTTCCCCATTGACTTTCCTTGTCAGAAGTTTACAAGAGGTGATCACCTGACCCGTGGACACCGCAACCGTCATAAAATATGAGTCAGTTGCTAAGTGTTCAGATTTTGATCATGTGACCATCGGGATGCTGCAACAATCACAAGTATAAAGAACAATAAATACGTCACTTTTTTCAGTGACATTGTAAATTTGAACGGCCACTAAACAAACAGTTGTAAGTTAAGGACTACCTGTAAATGAAGTAGACAAATAAGCTTCTGTATTTAGAGGGGAACCTCACGCTGACTTTTGGTTCGGGCAATCTAACACCAACATTAATATATTTTTATTTATTTTCCTCCTGTTCAATCATATCCAATTCTTGGAGACTGCCTTGGCAAGTCCCTGCAGTTTTCTCAGCAAGGTTTTTTCAGATGTGGTTTTCCCTCCTTCCTAGGGGGAGAGAGAGAGACTGCCTGAAAATGTGCCTAAGGGACTAGAATTCACAGACTCCTGGTTTGTAGCCTAATGCCATAATTCAGGAGTGTCGAACTCAAAGCCCATGGGCCAGATCCAGCCACAGGGTGCTTACATCTGGTCCACGGGGCCGCTCTGGAAACAGCAAAGGTCCAGCCTGCAGTGCCTCTGCCAGTAAAAATGGAGCTCAGGAGGGCAGTGTGCGCCCTCCCCCAAGCTCCATTTTCGACTGCGATGGCCTCCTGCAACCCTCTGCCAGTGAAAACAGAGCTCGGGAGAGCCACACACAGTCCTCCCGAGCTCCGTTTTCACTGGCAGAGTGCTCGGGCCATCACAGGTGCTCCCGACACAAGTGATGTCAAGCTGGCCACACCCAACCTGGCCACGACCAACCTGGCCACACACACACACCTCCCCGCCAAGGTCAAACACAACCCTGATGCAGCCCTCAATGAAATCGAGTTTGACACCCCTGCCATAACCAGTAGAACAAACTGGTTTTTATTCATTTTATGTCTAAATATAGCATAGCAATATTAATTTGCTCTAAGTATTTAACTACAAGCTTTTTGCATAGAATGAATTTTAAAAAATCAAGTATAATCCCTTCCCAATATTACCACACCAAACAAATTCACATGTAGTTTATTCCTGCTTCAACAATTGGTAAATGTACATATTCTCTCTCTCTCCATCCTCATTCACACACACCTAGTTCAATAGCAGGGGTGGAGAGAAGTGGCACAGCTGAATTTTGGAAGCATTTGCATTTCAAAAATCTGATTTGTAACTTTATTAATGCCATTCTTTTATTACCAAAGAAAAATAATTATAGCTAAACTAATTATAGCTAAACTAACCACTGTGCCACCAGTAGAATGCAGTTATTGCAGGCTAACTCTGCCCACTGCCAGGAGTTCAATCCTGACCAGCTCAGGGTTGACTCAGCCTTCCATTTTTACGAGGTCGATAAAAATGAGGAATCAGATTGTTGGGTGCTATATGCCGATGCTAAAAATGGCTTAGAGAGGGCTGTAAAGCACTATGAAGTGGTATATAAGTCTAAGTGCTATTGCTATTGCTAAACATGGGAGACTCAT
>JANHJO010001657.1:158328-169664 GCA_032468235.1 Pseudoxyrhopus heterurus | reverse complement strand
CTATCTATCTATCTATCTCTCTATCTATCTATCTATCTATCTATCGATCTCTCATCTATGTAGTAAACACAAAAAGTCACTACTTCAGTTTGTCACTCATCTGATTTAGAAGCCGCCTCTGATGAGTTATGTTCTCATGCCTGATGTATTGGAAGAGGAAAAACACTGTAATGGCATTTAAATGGGTCCATCTTTCTACTCTTAATGATTTTTTTCTCAAATCATTTTGTACAAATGCAAAAGGAGGAGGTAGAGGCCTGCAGTATAATTGGGAAGGCCAGTAGCTTTCCAGGATCACTTCCTGCTGGACCATTTTCCTACAAGGCAGAAGAGGGGCTTCTGCAAAGCCTATTGCTCCCGACCAGCCCAGAAAGATACTCTAGCCACTGTCCATTAGGAAATGCCTAGCAGAACTTCTTGTCCCTCAATACAGGTCTGTCTTCCAGGGCCAGTTGGAACAGTCTGCATCATGAACACCAGAGTGAAATGGATTTATCTTACTCATTTCATCCGGAGTAAATGGAGTTAATACATCACTGTCTGCATGATCACCTTAGCCAAGATACTGGTAGAATAAGAATAGGCCAATGGCCAAGATGTAGAGAATGAAAGAAGGGCTCTTTAAAAGCAGTATCAGAAGCATTTAATTAGGGGCATGGCAAAGAACATAGAAATAGTGATGTTCCCAGTCCATCCAGCATAAAATGAGGAATTGCCTTTCTCTAAGTAGGACACTGTCTGATCTGGCATCAGAAGATAGGAAGGATTCTATTCATGATGTCCTTAGAAATTTTCCAGAGCTAAAATGTTTATGTGTTGTGAGTCAGCTTAAGACAAGTTTCAGATCCCAAGTGATGGGGACTTCCATATCTTTTAGGACAATGCTGTTATTTGTTTGATATTTTGGCTTTTCCTTAGTCGGCTACCCTCATTCTGAACTGATCATTTCCCAGAATCCCAAAGGTGCTTTTTTCACGAGGCAACTGGATTTTTTGGTTTTTCTTTGCTTCTCATCCAAGAAGCTTCTTCCCAGCATCAGTACTAAGCTTAAAAAACAAACAGAACAGATTAAAGTTAAAGAACACCCAGAAGAGGTTAAAGTTAGTTAGCCTGCATCAGTGCAAGGGATGTGCACATGAAGCTTATTAATTTCTGTGGTAATCAACACATGTATCTATTTTTCCACCATTATCCAAAAAAGAAAAAGAAAAAAAAGGCAAATTAGTTTGTAGCCCTGCTGATGCTTCTACTTAATCTGAGACAGGCCAGAATTTGCAGATACATGGTGCTACCAATAGATAACCCACACTCATTAACCTGCTTCCAATCCCAGTTATGTCTTAAAAAGGTATTTTGAGGTAGACCTTGAGTTAATGATCATAGCAGAGCCTGCCCCTCATGGTTGTAACTCATGACGGTTGTAAAACAGGTCAGTCATGTGATGACCGTTGCAGTGATCATTGCTAAGTGAACCAATGAGTGGTTTTGCCAAACACCAGAAATAAATGTTGGTTTTCGGCAAAACTATTGCAATCATGTGACCGCAAGATGCTGTTAATAGCTCTAGATGTGGCCTGGTTACTGCGTACCTGAAATTCAGTCATGTGATCCCATGGAGGTCCTAAGGTTGGAACTTTGAATCTGAGTGGTAAGTAGCCCCCCAGGTAGGTTTATCAGAATTTTGAATGGTTGCTAAGTGGCCAGTCGTAAATCGAAGACTCCGTGCACACGTCCAACTGCACCAAAATGGAGAGAAGGCTAAATATTCATAGACATTAAAAGCAAGGCAATCATGTATATTCTGGCTGCGTTTGGATATTAATCCAACATGCTTTAGTTCTGAACTAATAAGCTGTCATTTTATTGAAGGCTTGAATGCTTGCATAAATCTCCCTGACTGAACCGGATTGCTGGTATGTGTGGTTGAGGGAAGAGTTTCACAAGGATGTTTGCAACTTGTATCACACTTATATCAAGAAGAGGACAAGAACTGGCAAAAAGCTATAGAGAATAGAAGGTGGCCAGATGACACTGAAAGAAGTCTCAAGCCTTGAACGAGACTGAAAACATTCAAAAATCACTTCAGAAAGCTAGACAACAGTTCTGATTTGATTGCATTCATGTTCAGAAGCAGGTTACAATGTGGTACCGTAATGTGTGGTTATAACTTGGGGATGACCAATATGTTTGCTGTTTTTGAATGCTAATTTGCGCAATTGTTTCAATGAGGAAAAAAAGACCAGCTTTCAGGAAGTCTTTTTGATGGAGGGCATCTTTTGATAGTTGTTTTCTGTTTAATTTTTATTTATTTAGAGAATTTATATGACTGCCCACTCACTTTCAGTTACTTTAGGTGACTTACAAAAAATAGAAATTCTATGGCTTGCCTATTTTATATAATGACTCTAGTTGGCTCACAGCAATCCGTAAAACTATGGTTAAAAGCAAAGGTATCCTTCCTTCCCTTCCCTCAGGTGCCAGACCAAACATCCTCACAGCTTCTCCTCACATGCTTGGGGGAAGACAGAGGTCCTCCAGATGGCTTAAAAAGCAGGGATCTCTCTGGTTTCATGTAGGAGGCTGATCCAAAGGGCTGGGTGTCTATTTCTTGATTGGGTGCCTGCAGTCTTACACATTCAGAAGAGCATATACCATGTGAGTCTGGTTGTCCATTCCCCAGATGGCAGTGACCACTAATGATTTTTCTGATTTTGGACCAAAGTTTTTGAACTGACTTGTTGAAGAGCAGCAAGCAATAGCAGTCGTGAGAATCGCCAAGGATGTGGTGTCATTGGAGAACATTCTTTTTTAGAAAGTGCCATCTTTTTCTCCAGGTGGTACACCTGTTGCTACTGTGACTGTAGCGCGGCAGAGCGAAAGGATGTAGCTCAGGGGCAGAGATGGGTTTGCATATATAAAGTCCCCAAATCAATTTGTGGCACCTTCAGTGAAAGGTTTTCAGGTAGTGTGCCTGAGAAACAGCGCTGCTCGAGACCTCAAAAGGCTACTGCCAATCAAGCTAGACAGATCTGGGTTAGATGAATAATTGGTCTGACTCTATATAAGACAGCTCCTTCTGCTTAGTTAATTAATATCCTATCTTTCTGATCCAAGGATTCCCCCTCAGGCAGCTCACAAAACCTGTATATCTATAGCTAACGAGGGTTCTACAAGTGTCAGAGGGAATATCTAGTAGGTATCCATGACACAATTACTGGAGTGGCAAAGTAATTTCTGCCCTTTTTCCCTCCCGCCCTTTTGACTGCACCTTCCTCTCCTGTCTGGTTGAATTGTGAGCTTTTTTTGAGGAGTGCATACAGAGCCCTGTCACCTTTGTTAATGGAAGAAACTCATCGCTGGACTCTTTTCCCCAAGCCCATTCTGGGTTAGAGACTTAGCTGTGCTGCCATTTTGGTCTTTCAGTTTGTAGGATTAGGCAGCTGGCGGATGCTATGGGGAAACATTTTACTGTAAGTTTGAAAATAAATTCTGAAGGATATTTGCCAATTTTCTTTGGTGACCTTCAGAGCTCTCTCAGTAGTTTATTTACTAGACCTCTTAATGCATTACCTACTAAGTTGTCTGTTTTTGTAGGCAACATATGACTTACCAATGTGACTTTCAAAAATTATGCAGCTTTGTTTATTTGGATGGGAAGGGCAATCAGTAAAACACGTTATGATATGAGAAGAAAGTTAATTTTCATAATGGAACAGAGAGAAAAAAAGTTTAGAAACTGGGGTCCCCGAATGTAGTAATCTATGCTGTGATTTGGGTTTAGTCTGTGTGAATCCAGCCAGCATGCTTTGTCAGTCAAAGATGGCAAACAATCTGTAACCATGCTTGTCCTAGAAGTTAAATTCCAGCTTCCACAAACTAACAATGGCATCTCCTCCAGGTTCCGATGACATCATGTGCCTGAGCTAAAGCCTCTGTATTTAGTTAAGAAGCTAAACATTGCAGGAGGGCAGGTGTAAAATAGCACTGGATGTGCACTGATTAATGGTTTCCAGTGGTTTAACATGAAGTTGAATACTTTCAACCCAACATTTTGCAGGTGGTTGAATTTGTGGAGTGCAACATTATCTAGATGACTTCATAGAAACAGCATGTGGTCTTCTCTCCAGATAGAATTCTGCCTCCTCCTTCAATCCATATTTAGGGCCCTGTTGTATTTGGGCTTGGATGCTGAGAAGCATCAGGCCTTATTAGTACTTGATGGAAGATTGCCAGGGAACACTGAGGCTGTAGGCTAGACTGGAAATTGCAAAAAAAAAGAAGTAAAAAATATCTTGGAAGAGGGCCATAGCAAACCACTTCCATGTTGCTGCCAATAAATCTTTATAGAGGAGTTCATTAAGTCACCAGGATTCAAAATCATCTTGAAGCAGATCTTCTTTTTATGAACCAGAGTCTATGCTAATGTATGATTGCTTTTCCTGAGTTCTTACTGTCATAAACCTTTATAGTGTGCCTTCATTTAATGAAATGGGGAGGAATTGGACACCTCAAAAATGCTGGACATTTTTGCTTTAAGGTTCTTGAAATGGACTTTAAAAACAAACAAGATTGCCATCTATGAATAATTAAAAACTTGGTTTCAGGAACATTTGATTATATTTTAGAAATAGTATTTTCTCCCACACATATAAAGAATCTCTGCCTGGAAAATGTCAAGCAGTTTTCCTTTGTTTTCCATTATTCATAATATGCGAGTCAGAAACAGCTCAATTAAACTGAAAGGCAAAGTATCAGGGACAAAAAATCCTTTCAACTAAAGGTACAGTTAATGTAGAGAATTTCATGAGCATGGAACTGGAACAAAACAGCAGTAGCAATTACATGGTCATTAGGCCAGAAAGCTTTTTCTAGATTTATAGCAAATATTCAATATTCATTAATTTATATTCATTTTTAAATGTTTATACTCTTCTTCCAATACACATTTCCAGGGATCATATTATGAAATACATATCAATTCATTGAAGAGATCCCATTCTTAGGAATAGGGAAAGAAAATCCCCTTCTTAGAAACCGTGTCTGTGAAAACTATAGCTTGTTCAGAGTGTTCCAAAGAATGAAAATTGGTTTGGATGTGCACCCTCTAGAAGGTAAAAGAAACCTCCTTACTAGATGGAGGTTACACATTTTGCATAAGCCATTATCTGCTTAACCCAATGTGAACTTGACTATTGTACATCCAGCTATACAGAATGTGTGTGCCAATGTGCCAACTCAAGGATATGTGGCGCTGTTCAGCCACATTGACTACTGGCACCAATATCCTACTAATGCAAAGATTTGCATTTTTAGAATGATTCAGAAGGAGCCATTCGTGCTCTGAAACTGTGGCAGCCTAGGTCAATGTTTTCTCAGCCTTTAGCTTAAAGCCTGCATATATATTAAAGCCTGCATACAGTATATTTTAGGGTCAAAGTGGAAGCGTGTTGCAATGCTCCCAATTTTCTAGGTGCTCATAATATGCTAAAGTATGGTTTACGCAAAGACCTAGCTCTCTGGAAAGAAGTTCTAATGCTGGGAAAGGTGAAAAAAGAAGAAGATGCCCAGCCACAAAATGGATGATTCAGTTAAGTGGCAACGAGTGCATCTTTGAGAGACTTGAAAGATCAGTTTCGGACAGATACTCATGATGAAAATCTACGTGGCCCTTAGGAGTTGAAAACATGGCATGTAATAATCAATGGCTGATTAGTTTGAGGTGCAGGGTGTTGTATGAATAATTTTTGTTAAAAGTCCATTCTTCCATTCAGGATCAAACTTAAAAAAAAAAAAAGGTTTGTCAGTTTCCAGCAGAGGAAAATTCTGCTTAGCATGTATCCACTGGTCCTTTTGCTATTCTTAGTCACTTCCGCTTACCTGACAAGCAATAGATGAAATGACCACAAGTGCCTCTCTTTCAAGTATACTAAAATACAAAAACTTCTAAACGGGTGGTTCATGCTTTACATCAGTATCAAATCGTAGCAAATAAAATTATTGTTTGCCACATGAAAGAGGAAGATCAGGGCGCGAAAAGAAAGCGGTATTGATATGATTTGTGTACAATCCAGTGGGGGGCGATGTGAACACATTGTGATGCAGTGAATAGGTGGAAGCGTATTTTCTCCTGTTCAAGTAGAGCATGGCTTTAAAGGCAAACACTCTGCTTTCTCTCAAGTTCTCCTTCTCTACTGGAAGTCTGCATTTCAAGAGGAAAGGCGTGAATATTGACGACTTCTTTCCTTTTAGCCAACATACCCTTCGAAACACATTTTAGACTTTGACTACATTCCCAGCCAGCATATTGAGAGCAGAAGCTGAGGTTGAATGAACCTGTCTGAACAGGAGGAAAACTAACCATGTCTTAGCAGGTGGCACCGCCTGGCAGACTTCTTCTGGGATAGACCTGATCAGTGCTTTGATGGGAGATTTCCAGAGAACGTCAGGCCTGTTGGGTATTTGGGGAAATAAGAAACATTCAAGAAGATAGCAGTGCCAAACCATTTTTACAGGATTGCCAAGAAAACTGTTTGGATCTGAGCATGAAGTCACCAGCTCAGCTCGAAGCAATCTAAGAAAAGGAGGTAGAGCTCAGTGTGACATACCGCTCTATATCAATGAATACAAGTGTTAGGCAACTACGTTACGATTTCTCATGAATGGAGCCAAAACTTTGCAGAGAATACATTGGAGCCACAATAGCATCTTAAAATGTGGCTTTAATTTGAAAACGACCTGAGAAACATTCAGCAATGTGCAAAGGGGAAAACGCAGCATTTTTTAAGAACAACAGAGAAAGAATGCTATTTTTTTTTTTAAAGGCCAATCTCACTTTCCACCCACCCTCACCCCCGTCATCTGTAGTGGTAGAATATGGTCCTTTTGTGGTAGAATAGCTGCCTTGATGATGCAGGTGCTAAACGGGTAAGGGTTTTTACAATTTTTGTTTCTTTCATAAAATGGAGGCAACCCTGTTCTTAATAACAAAACAAGCCTCTTTGCGGCAGGAAACAGTTCCTGCAGCTGCAGATCAACCAGATAGAGAAGCTAGAAATGAGTCAAGGCATGGGGGTGGGGGTGGGGGGAAATGAGGCATTTTTTTTCTAGTGTTACAGTTATAAACAGCAACAATAAAATTAGCAGGAACTCCCAACATTTGCCCTGGTTTGGGATGCAACAGTTGCTGGGGGAAGCTGCCAAACATTAAACAAACACCAGTTTGACTTGCCCGGCGTTCCCTTTGTGTTTTAAACATATATTTTAAATATATAATGAAATAAAGTGGTTGATTCGATCAAAGTACTCTTTGATGAAATAGATTAGGTAGACCTATCTCAGTTGCAGTTCAGGTTCAGTTTTGGCACTGAAAGAACCTTGCTTGCTATTGTAGGTTCTTTGGCGGGAAAGAGGCAGGATGAGTAGAGTTCTCATTTTCAGGTGTTATACATCAGCCATGTTTACCACTTATTGTCTACTTGGGGTGTGTGTGTGTGTGTGTGTATTGTATGTGTATATCTCTCTGTGTGTGATATATCACACACACACACACACACACACACACACACACACACAGATTTGTCTTTCTTCTGTACACCACTGATTCACATTGTCTGAGTTGAGCAACCATAAAAATGCTTTAAATAAATGAACTTCATTGATTTTCCTGAACCTCTCAGCAATTTTCAGTACCATTGACCTTTTTATGCTAGGCAAAGATGCCATTAATGTCATAGATTTTTAATAATAATACTCTTGTGATATTTTTGACTTTATGTTGTTGCTTTTCCACTCTCTTACTATGATATAATGCTGTTGATTAAAATATAATATTTGAATTAAATTTATGGTGTATTAATTGTTTGAATGGTTGCATGTATAAATTATGTTGAGCTGTTATAAAATAAGATGTGTTGTGCATATATTTTAAATGTATATAAATAAACAAGCCATCACTTCAGTGGTGTTCTAAGCATATTAACTAATCACCAGAATACTTTAAAGCATCTGGATGGGAAGTTATTCTTAAAAAAAAAACATTTGGCTGCTAGAAATCTCAGAAATGAAAATGGCTCACCAAAAGGCTTGTCCCTACCCAACAGCCCCTGGCCCCATAATAACAAATTTTAAGTCTGAACTTGATAGATGAAGAAACGTATTAACACAGAAACAATGATTGTATTCATGATACTGTCTGTGGAGATTCTCAGTCATCCAGGCCATGATTGTCCCAAAGATGTTTTTTCAAGAGGCAACTGGACTTTCTGGTTTTTCTCTGAATACATTTCGCTTCTCACCTAAGAAGAGAAAACACAGAAAGTCCAGTTGCCTCATGAAAAAGCACCTTTGGTGGATTACAAATTCTAAACTGCAAAAAAATTCCCAAAGGACTACAATAAGAACAGTGTAGATTAATTTAATGTGGACTACAAATTTGACTGCTGAAGGAAGAAGAAATGGAGGAATCGCTTATCCTTAAGACTTATTATTTAACAACACTTATTAATTAATTATTGTATTATTAACTTTGTAATCTAAAAGATATATATAAAAATAATTATTGTGTTTGGAGAAGCATCTTTGATTATTATCTTGATCGCAATATATGCGCCAAATAATACCGTAAGCAGGAAGAGTTTTACAAAAGACTTCATAAAAAGATAATAGAAATGGACTATGAAAATGTATGCATAATAGGGGACTTCAATGCAATTGCAGATGTCAAAAATGATTACAAAAGCAGCAAAAGAAATTAAAAAATAACACTACCAAAAACTTTTCTGATATGACACAAGAAATAGGCTTGCAGGATATATGGAGGAAAGCTTAACCCAAAGGCAAATCAATACACATTCTATTCGATTAGACATAAATTGTGGTTGAGAATAAACATGATGTGGATGATGTCAAGAATGAGAACGGATGTCCAAGAGGTAGAGATAGCAACAAACATATGGGCAGACCACAATCCCATAAAAGTTACATGGACAAGACAAAAGAAGAAACTGAGATGGACAATGAATCAAACCATCCTAAAAGACAAGGAGTTCACACAAATGATGGAAAAAGAAATGGAATTTTTCTTTAAAGAAAATAAAAAAGAAGAAACATCCCTACAAAGTGTCTGGGATATGGCAAAAGCATACATGCAAGGGTTAGTGATAACATACATAGCAAGAAGAAGTAAGAAAAAGAAACAACAGCAAAATATATTACAAGACGAGCTTAAAAGATTAGAGAACTGCAGAAGGATCCGCAAAAAAACAAGAGAAAAGAGAAAAGTGATTTAATAAAACATAAACTGAATTTAACAGTGCAAGAGGAAATGGTACAAAAAATTAAAATGGTGAAACAAAACTTCTTTGAACATGCAAATAAGCCAGGGAGATGGTTAGCGTACAAGTTAAAAAAAGAAAAAGAGAAGAAAATGATACACCAACTGCTAGATGAAAAGGGGATCCTTCACCATCAGAATGAAGACAAAAAAAAAATAACTCAGGAATTCTTTAGGAAACTGTATAGTCAAGAAAAAACATCAGAAGATACAACTAAACAATATCTGGAAAAGGCTTCACTAACCAAAATACCGGACACAGTGAGAGTAATGTTAAATGAAAGAATAATGACAATGGATATAATGGAAGCAATTAAAAGACAAAAAAAATAATAAAACACCTGGACCAGACGGACTTCCTGCAGAACTTTACAAAAGCTTACAAGAGACACTAGGACTGGTACTGTTGGAGGTTTACAATGAAGTGTTATCAAAGGCCAAACTCTCCAAAACTTGGACAGAAGTATACATTACACTAATCCCAAAGGAAGACACAGATCTTCAACAGATAAAAAACTATAGACCAATATCATTACTAAATGTAGATTATAAAATATTTGCCTCTATAATCTCAGAAAGATTAAAAAGATTTTAAATGATTTCATCCATCCCAACCAGAATGGTTTTCTACCTAAAAGACAATTGAAAAATAACATGAGGATTATTATGAACATATTGAAATATTATGGTCCACTCCGAAAAACAGTTAGCATTGATCTTTTTGTACGCACAAAAAGCCTTTGATAATATGAACTGGCAATTTTTGATATTACAATTGAAAAGCATGAACTTCAGCAAAAAAATTTAAAGATGATCCAAACAATATACTCCAATCAAATGATGAAAGTGATAGTAAACAGAGAAATAACAGAAAAATTTAATATAAACAAGGGTATAAGACAAGAGTGTCCCCGCTTTTATACTAACCCTGGAAGTCTTACTGTACTTAGACAGACTAGACAAGACCCAGAAATAAAAGGCTTGAAGATAAAAAAATAAAAAAGAACAATACAAAGTACAAGCATTTGCAGAAGACTTAATATTTATTTTAGAGGAACCCCTAGAAACAGGACCCAAATTAATAAAGAAAATAGAAGAGTTTGGTGCGGTGGCGGGACTTAAAATAAATAAGGAAAAGACCAAAATATTGACAAAGAATCTTACAAATAAACAGAAAATCGAACTGATGGAAAAGATGGACATGCAGATAACTAAAAAAGTTAAATACCTGGGAATTTGGCTAACAGCAAGATGTACATCCATTAAAGAAGACAACTATATTAAATTAATACAGCAAATAAAGGCGGCCCAGGACAAATGGAAAAATCTACAGCTGTCATTGGTTGGAAGGATAGCTACAACAAAAATGAATATTCTACCAAAATTTCTATTCTTATTCCAAGTAATCCCGATAAAATTAGAAAAGAAGTCTTTTGAGGACTTAAATAGATCGATATCAAAGTTCATTTGGCAAAGCAAAAACCAAGAATTAAATTGAAAATGCTACAAGACGCCAAAAACAAGGGAGGCTTTGGGCTCCCGGACTGGGAGCTGTACTACTAGGCTTCAGTGCTCACATGGGTGAAGGAGTGGATAAACTTAAAGGACAAAAGAATATTGACGATAGAAGGGCATGATTTACAATTGGGATGGCCTGAATTTATATGGTACGGGGAAAATAAACCACATAGATACTTCCAAAGGGATTATATTAGAAATGATCTGTTGTCAGTATGGGAAAAAATCAAACAGAACCACTATATGAAAATAGCGGTCTGGCTATCCATGATGGAAGTGCTAATATACCCTAATGTTTTATATCTGGATAAAATTGTAAGGTATAAAGATATACTTAATGAACAAGGGGACTTAAAATCTCAACAGGAATTTAAAAAGCAGGGAATGGACTTGGACTGATGGCCACATACCCAAATTCAAATGAGACATAAGAAAGATACAGAAATATATGGATTCTATAAGGAACCCCAAGAACTGGATAAAATAC
>JANHJO010001657.1:126495-139573 GCA_032468235.1 Pseudoxyrhopus heterurus | reverse complement strand
CTCAGCCTTCCATCCTTCCGAGGTGGGTAAAATGAGGACCCAGATTGTTGGGGGCAATATGCTGACTCTGTAAACTGTTTAGAGAGGGCCGTAAAGCACTGAGAAGCAGTATATAAATCTAAGTGCTATTGCTATCACTCAATGCCACTGTTGAGTCGTCCCGTTATGTCAAAATGGTGATCCTGTGGAAGGGCATCTAGTTATGTCTTTGGGTGATTTTAGTTTTTGTGTTAAAGAAAGACAGAGGAGTAAATCATTTTTATTTAGTATTTATGTCTATGCTTTAATTTTTTTTTTAGGAAGGCAATTCAGTTTTCACATTTTAAGATGCTATATGGCCCAAACCCTGTTGCTTTTCCAAAAGGCCCTAAAATATGGTTTGTCATCGGGTCCAAAGACCAGGAAGAAGACGGAACCAATCAAGTGGCTGAGAAGCCGTGTTGCTTCTGCCAGGGGGTGGTGTGATGGGTTTTTTAATGGGTTTTTATTAAACGGTGGATTGTTTCAATGTTGTAAACTCCCAAGTCACCTAAGTGTGAGTTGGGTGGCTATATTAATTTGTTTAATAAATAAATACATGTATGTTTAATTTATGGATAGGTGTTACACATGTACGTATGCAAATGAATCCATCGTCATGTTTCCTTTTAAAGAAATCTAAGCCAGGCAACGTGGGCTTTCCAGGCAAGCTTCATTGGAGAAGAACGGGGAGTATGGGAAAATGGCACACAGCCTCTTCAGGTTTCCTCATCCAGCATCAAGATGGTGACCTAGCAGAGATGGTGCTTCATCTGCCTTAAATTCTACAGTTTAATACCACAGATGGGTGTAGTAGAAAGAAAATGGTCTTGGGTAAAGCTAGTAAATTACCTTCCTCCCAGATCTATGCTGTTGGTAAACCATAAAACATTTAGACACGAAGAATGTGAGTTAAGGCCACTAAGAATCTAGGGAAAGTGCTGAGAAGGCCACTGGGAGAAAATACTTAGAGAAAGTTACTGTAATAATAACACTTACTCAAAGAACAGAGCCTTTGTTTAATGCAATGTCCATTGTCTTTGTAATGCCACCTTCGTCATCCCAGTATCGGTATCTCATAAACATACCTATTCCATCAATTACCTGTTGTATTAATAATATGTACTTTTGCATGTATCTAAATAATATGGTTGCAACCCCAACCTTTTTTAGATTAGCCTTGCCACCTCTAGTACTGCAATAAACAGTTTGTGTTTCAAAGAAAGAGTGTGTCTGATCCTCATTATTAAAGAAGTCTATGGAGGAATTTCTCTTATACAATCAATTAAGGAAGTGTAGACTTTTACTTTAGTTTATTGTGATTGTGATTAGGGATTAAGTGATTAGGGATTGTGATTAGGGATTAAGACTGATTGTGAGCGAACTCCGAAAAAGTTAACTGTGCTTCTTGCAGAGAGCAGCAGCGGAGCAAACTTGAATTGAAAACCAAGCCCATAACTACTGCTGCTGTTGCTGCTGCAGCGGCTAAAGAGAACAGAGAGGTGTGAGAGTGCCAGATTCAAGGGCCTGGATCTTTGAAATAACAGCTTTCATGAATGTCAGTGATTTCTATCTAGACGTTTAGGACTTTTCAACATTAATGCTTTTTCCTGAGATCAGATGCTGAATCTGAACTTGATACATTGAGTAGCCCATCCCTTCTCTTTTCTATCTACAAAACCCCTGATTTGGACCACCAAATCTGCTTCCTTGCTTCAGACACTCAACTTCTTTCTGATCCAGATACTCATATGACAACTTGATTGTGACTATGATTTCTGGGATCCCTGGGCTATTGCTTGGGGCTTGATTGAGAGGCGACGAGAACTGCTTTAGCCCAAACACTAGGAGTCGGTGCTCAGATCTGTCACATTTTTGTTTATTGGATGAAGGCTTGCTGTTATATTCCTATCCAAAGTGCACTGTCAATCGATTTCATGTGGTGACTCTGAAATGAAAGATGACAGGGGGTGCAAACCCAGTGTAATGGTGCAGTTATGCAAACGAGTGCCTTTTCCCTGAACCAAATGATATCTCCTTAGTGCCCATCTGTTTTCTCAAATAAGGTGAAGGAAGACGCACCATTTCTTTATAAGAAAAAGTGAGGCTGGGGGAACATGACCAAGGTGTATAAAGTCATCCATGGCATGGAGAAAGTAGACAGGAAGAAGGCTTTGTCCTCTCTCATAGATGTCAGACCAGATGTCAGCCAATGTATCTGCCTGAGAAGTAATTTAGAAGAGGAAAAAAAGGAGGTATCCTTCTGTCCATGGTAGAACACTAAATTGTAGCAATGGCTACTAATGTGAGGGTTTTAAAGATGGACTGAAGGATGTGCCTATCAAGATGTTAGATTTACAACTCACCATTCTTTAAGGTGCTTAGGCTGGTATGCATGTCACTCCATTCTATAAGCTTTCTCCACAATAACAACCCTTTTGGATAGGCTGGGCTGAAAGGACCAAAGTTATCAGGGGGAACTTTCATAATTGACGGTGAATATGAATTTGGCTTTTTCTGGTTCTAGCCCAGCCTCTCAACAATTTTACCAGACAGACTCTATTATCATTTATAAAGCAATGTTACCTCTAGGTTAGGGGCACCAAGCCTTCAAGTTCCAGTTATAGGAAAAGAACTGTATCCATGTTTTCTTTGACAGCAGCCTAGAGAGATCTGGCTGGCCACTATGAGATGTGACATACTGGCCTACAACAGCCTGGCCCTCATCGTGTGGGTCAGTCTTGTGGTCCTGCAATTTATGAGATCAAAAGTCTCACCTCACAGCCTGTATATAAATGGGCAGTTCTGGGCATCTGAAAGGCATAGATTGACCAAAGGCTGTTTTAAATATGAGACCCCTAGGATGTAGAACAGGGTTACCCATGGATGTCAGGTAAAAGATGGACATGAGTAGAAAAGAGTAAAGGGCAGATTTGTTCCTGGTACTCAGTTTTGCACCTGCCACTGTTCCTTTCTCTTTCACTGTGTACACTGCAGCACACAGATACAAGCCTGTGTCATTCGCCTGAAGTTTTGACAATTCCAAACTCATTTCCCGCCTAGATGGTCTCTCAAAGTTGGAACCCTGTCCTTTCAGCCGATCCTTCAGTTCAGGTGGAATATCTTCAAGTTTTGCACTACCAATGGATAGGTACCCGATGACGTTCAGTTCTGTTTTCCCAGGCAATTGGTGATACAAAGAAAACCTGTAGCCTGTATCATCCACAGAACAACTGAACTTAATACTTTGCCCTGTCGAGCCAGTGACAAAGCTTGGAGTCTGGATCACTGTCACGGCAGACCCACTGCCCACAAAGGCTGAAGAAGAAAGAAAAAGAACAAATTAGATGGGGATGCTAGAGAGGAGCCCCGGAGACTCTGAATTAGGTCAAGGAAGGACCATGAAATGTGGAGGAAAATGGGGCTCTGATGAAGGAAGGGGTCCAGGCCCCTTTCAGGGCACTTACTGCACCAGAAGGCAAGGAGGGCATGGGAGAAGCAGAGTCCAAGGAGCCCAGAGCAGGAGTGAATTGGTGCTGCGGCCATCTCAGCCTGGGGCTGCTACTGCAGCAGCTGGGAAGTGATCAAAAGCTGCTGGGTTTCCTGTCACGTGCTGGCAATGTGGCTGCAAGGGCAGACTGGCCTGGGCCAGGTGGTGGAAACCGGATGCCCAGATCCCCCCTCCCCAGACCTCTTGCTCCTGAGCCAAGGGAGGAAAGAAGAGCAGAGGCTGGGCAGACATGGGGGCCCCCATTTGCCTTCTTGTGCTGGGGGTTTCTGCTGCTTAGAAAAAGAAGCTGTTGGAGAGGGGCTGGTTTGCTACACCTGCTGGCTTGGCTATCAATACTGTAGCTTTAAGGGCAAACTCATTCATACTTTCAGTTGTTCCTTCAAAAGTGATGGCTCTATACGTATACCCATTCAAAAGCCATTCTGTGATTTCATTTGGCTTTGAACGCAGCTTGAAATGCCCTGATTCTGGAGCATCCTTGCCTATAAGTAACCATGTTTCTAGATGGGTGTGGAATCGGAGGGTCAGGGAGATTTGAGTCTATATGGGATAGTTGTAATGTTTGTTCCTGTCCAGGACTCCCAAAAACCAGTCTTCAGGTGTGTGAATGGGAGCAGCATCAAAAAGGTACATATGACCGAGAGATTGAAGCTGCTGCTCTTTTGGATACCTTCAAAATGTGCACATTAAAAGGGGACAGGACTTCAACCACATCCCCCATTTTGACACTGCTGACTCCCATCTGCGGACACCCTTGTGTATCTGTGCTAATTTTCAGCAATTGGTTCAGATTTCAAAGTATAGAATTTTTTGGTACCAGTGTTTTGTCAGAAGTGCATCACTTTCCACCTGAGAAATCTAAAATGTTTTTCACTGCTTACATTATTAGTGAGCACATTTCTTTGTGGCTTTGATGGGACTACATTACCCACAACCCCTTGTGAAAGTTAATGTTCTGCCACAGTAAATAGGAATGCTTCCACCTTATATATAAATCAATGTATGGTGAAAATAATTTATATTAGAAGTTCCCACAAATAAATAAATAAATAAATTGTCCAAAATGAACTTGAGGAAAGGGGTCCCGTTATCATTCATCCCAATTTATCTTATTTTTTTTAGCCTATGTTTATGCACTTTTTTTTGGTGACAATACAAAAAAAGTTGGCCTTTTCTGGTCCTGGTCCAACCTCTCAACTATTTTACCAGGGGCACCAAGCCTGCAAGTTCCAGTTATAGGAAAAGAACTGTGTCCATGTTTTCTTGGACAGCAGCCAGGAGAGATCTGGCTGGCCACTACGAGATGTGAGATGCTGGCCTACAACAGCCTGGCCCTCATCATGCAGGTCAGTTCTTGTGGTCCTGCAATTTATGAGATCAAAAGTCTCACCCCACAACCTGTATATAAATGGGCAGTTTGGGCATCTGAAAGGCATAAATTGACCAAAGGCTGTTTTAAATATGAGACCCCTAGGATGTAGAACAGGGTTACCCCTGGATATCAGGTAAAAGATGGACATGAGTAGAAAAGAGTAAAGGGCAGATTTGTTCCTGGTACTCAGTTTTGAACCTGCCACTGTTCCTTTCTCTTTCACTGTGTACACTGCAGCACACAGATACAAGCCTGTGTCATTCGCCTGAAGTTTTGACAATTCCAAACTCATTTCCCGCCTAGATGGTCTCTCAAAGTTGGAACCCTGTCCTTTCAGCCGATCCTTCAGTTCAGGTGGAATATCTTCAAGTTTTGCACTACCAATGGATAGGTACCCGATGACGTTCAGTTCTGTTTTCCCAGGCAATTGGTGATACAAAGAAAACCTGTAGCCTGTATCATCCACAGAACAACTGAACTTAATACTTTGCCCTGTCGAGCCAGTGACAAAGCTTGGAGTCTGGATCACTGTCACGGCAGACCCACTGCCCACAAAGGCTGAAGAAGAAAGAAAAAGAACAAATTAGATGGGGATGCTAGAGAGGAGCCCCGGAGACTCTGAATTAGGTCAAGGAAGGACCATGAAATGTGGAGGAAAATGGGGCTCTGATGAAGGAAGGGGTCCAGGCCCCTTTCAGGGCACTTACTGCACCAGAAGGCAAGGAGGACATGGGAGAAGCAGAGTCCAAGGAGCCCAGAGCAGGTATGAATTGGTGCTGCAGCCATCTCAGCCTGGGGCTGCTACTGCAGCAGCTGGGAAGAGATCATGAGCTGCTGGGTTTCCTGTCACGTGTTGTCAATGTGGCTACAAGAACCTCCTGGCCGGGGCCTGGCAGAGGGAACCGGAATCCCAGATTCCCCTTCAGGCCTTTGCTCCTGAGCTCAGGAAGGAAAGAAGAGCAGAGTCTGGGCAGAAATGGGTGGGGGAATTTGCCTTCTTGTGGGAGAGGGTGTTCTGCTGCTTAGAAAAAGAAGGGGGGCTGGTTTGCTGCACCTGTTGGTTTGGCTGGTTTGGCTATAAATAGTTTCTGTTGCATTAATAGCTTGACAATG
Source organism: Pseudoxyrhopus heterurus (assembly GCA_032468235.1). NCBI lineage: Eukaryota > Metazoa > Chordata > Lepidosauria > Squamata > Pseudoxyrhopus > Pseudoxyrhopus heterurus. The sequence goes on along the minus strand of JANHJO010001657.1, from coordinate 133,559 downwards.
AAGAGGCATTTGCCTAGTCTGTAAAAATTCAATTTGTCTATTTTTTCACTAGCAATGTTTCTAGTCCTTAACCTTGCAAAAAAAAAAAAGTAGGATTACAAATATGTGAGAGTTTAGAAGATTATAAAAGTGTATAAACTATGGTTCTGGTGTTCTGCATAACACTAATCTTTGCTCTCTTCAGGGCTAACAACAACAGCATGAAGAAATGTGCTTGATTTCTTGATTTATTTTTTGGTAAAGAACTGTACATTCTTTGCACATAGCTACTGTTCCAGCTAAGGTGGAAGAGTAGAGAAATTAAATTTAGAAGCATGAGAGCAAATCCTTATTCAATCATGTGGTTTATATGGTGGCCTTAGGCTGTCAACACCCTTTAGAGAAATTAAAGGGAAAAGATATATATGAAATTAAAGGGAATATATATATATAATGAAATATATCACAAAGTTAACTCCAGACTTTTCATCTGAATAGCATTCATCAGGATATAATTTATTCAAAAGAAACAGACCCAACTATAGGGTTTGCATTATATGTAAAGAATGACTATACCTGTGTGAAAATTCACGTCATCAAAATTCTGCTGAAGGGACCTGGATGGAAATAAAGAGGGGGAAAGAACCTAACTATAAATGACACTTTTGTGACAGGATACTACAGTGTAGGAGATGACCAGGCTGAATCCGAGTGGGTGGATAAATGCATCATCAGTCCCGAGTCCCTTTGCACCCACAAGAGATCTAAGTCCAGCTCACCTTGAATTCCTTCTACTCTTATCTCCCACTAATTTCTCTTGGGTCCTAATGGTTCAGATTCTTGTAGAGAGCTTAAGCTTACAATAAATGTTTATACCCATTTGAACTGTATGGATCTCTTGATTTTCCTGGCACTTGACATACAGGCCATGTATCAAGCCAAAGAAAGGAATGAAATATTTGCCAGTCAGACAGGCAAGGAATCCAGAAACCATTGCTGGCATAGTGAGAGAGTTCAAGTATCCCAGCATCACCTGGAAAGCAAACCCTTTGATGCAGCCAAATAAGGAAGCCAACAGGTTCTTGATGTGTCTTACGGACCATATCATTGTCCAAAAAGTACTTGAGGGAATTAGAGGAATCAGCTACATTGGACTCAAGACTTGCTAAGAGGCAAGAAATAGTTGAAGAAATGGAAGTTGTAGGAGCCTTGGTAGAGACTGACCATTTGATTCTTAAATTCACCATGTTGCAGGCGGGGAGAACTGAAGGCAAGCAGATTAGTGGTCTAGATTTCCAGAGAGCAGACCTCAATAAGCTCAGGGGAAAAATAGGAAAGATACCATTGATGGAAATCCTGAACGGAAAATAAGCAAGGCTAAGCACTCCTAAGAATGAAGTGAGGTGTGCAATACATTCCCAAAATAAGGAATATTGCAACAACCCCAATAAAGCATTTTGGGATATATGTGGAACAAGGAAAGTCAAGAAAACAATCAGTTGGCAAGATGATAATGCACAACAAAAAGTTTCGACTTCATAATTCCTATTTTGCAACTGCCTTTTCACAAAAGAAAAAGCTGATTCAGCCTGTCAGAAGCTGTATTGTGTGGCGCCGGGTAGAAAAAACTGCTGTGAGGTCATCCGATGGTTCAGTGTGAATTATTATGATATCCAGCTTTACATTTCTACCCCAAGCCACCTGAGTAATGTCAGAAGCCATACTGTGTAATGCCGTGGAGATCCTGTTTTGCTGCCTGTAAGGTCTGGGTGTCTAGATGGGGAAGATCAAGTGATTTGGGGTGGGGTGAGGGAACTGGGGAGTTTTCATCTCTTTTTCTGGACAGGATTGCACCACCCCAGACAGAACCTGTGTGCAATTTGGGGGGTCTTTCTGACTTTGAGGCTTCTGCACAAATGGTAAGCAAGTGTGTAAGCAAACATTGATAAGCAAACATTAGGTGCAGGACAGCACATTTGAAGGTCTACTTGTAAACAAAGTGGTCTTTGTAGAGAGATTGCTGATCACAGGACACCTACTTTCAAAAGGGCCAGCTAGCAAGTGTGTTCATTCGTCTGTCCCCCTAGGAATCTTCTCCAAGTCATGCCCAGGAGACTTTGGTTTTTATTTCTGGAATTTTACACACTTTCACACACACACACACACACACACACACAGCTTCAGCTTTCCATCATTTTGCAATTTTAATTATTATTTAATTTAATTGAAAGCATTTTTTAAAGGAAGGTGAACAAGGAAACTGCTAAACCCTTGGAGCAGAGTTATGTACACAGGTATCAGGTTGCCTACACTTGATGTAAAAAACCCCCACCATGCTAAGAGCCACTGAAAAAGATTTTCCTGTAGGAGCTCCTTGGGTATACCAGCCCTTTACCACTCCCTTAGTATCCTGAACTGTCAATATCGTCACTCATAATAGACCTTGGCAGCAGTGACAGCAGAGAAGATCCATTACCCATCTCTTATCTATACAGTTTCCGGCTCAGCCTTGCAACTGCTGCTCTTCAGCTTTGGCTGAATTCCTGAATGCAGCAGGCTGAGCTTACCACATGTTGAAGTAAAGCACATTATACACATTACTATGTGCATTAGCTTTCTCCAGCCTGACGTCTTGGATTTCAACCCCCATAATCTACAGACAGTGTGACCTAAGCCTGTATTAAGTACAGATATGACACAGAAGTTCAAGCCATCTGAAGGGCATCTGTTGGCAGAAGAGCCTGTGGATGTGCATGTGCACACATAAAGCCATAAAGCTCACAGATGAAAATGTTCTAACTGGGCCACTGCTGCTATGTTTTGGCCATCGTTATATACTGCAGCCTTCATTCCACAGATTACTATCACTCTATCAAGTGGGGTTAACAGGGAACGAGCTCAGTTGTTCTGGCCTGGCTCTGCTCTACACCTGTCTACTTGACATACGATGGAGATCAGTCTGGATAACATTCCCACTTTATATTTTCAGAAACAGCAGATCAATTATTCTTTATTTGTTCATTCAAGCAGTTTTAAGAGCAGTCTTAGGTGAACCAGAAAACATTGAAGCATTTATTAAAGCCTAACTCCACCTTTATCTTCAGAAGATCATCCAAGGGGACATCTACACAGCTCCCTAATTTTGGCTCAACGATGCCTTGTAAATTCTTGGAAGGACATGTCTGCATGGCACAGCCATTCTTTTAGCCCAACCCATTGCTGAAACTTATTTATTTTCTGATCTCATGTGGAAGTAATGTTCTCTATCTTCTTCCGGCATAAGCCTCGCTAAATGCCTGATAGGTGACATTTCTGCCATGAATCCAGTGAAGGCTGGACTCTGCTCAGCTCTTACTGATTTCTGTTGCTGCTATGGGCATGCTTATGGAAACCAAGCTTCTCCCCCCCACCTTAAATGTTAACACCATGATTTTAACCCCAGTAGCTTCTTTCCTACTCCCCAAAACTTGCTTTATTTCTAAATAAAGAATTCTGACTCTCTTGAAACACTATGTACTATTTTGTAATGTGTGAGGTTTCCTAATAAAAGTATACCAGTAAAATGATTTGGGGATTTTTATTTCTGAAGGCCAATCAGGCTACTAACTCATTTTTGGTATGAGTCACAAGAATTCACTGATAGTGTACAGTAAGGCATCACAATTGCATGTGCTTTAAAAACAATCCCAAAAGATCCATTTCAAACCCTAACTGAACTAAGTGATACAAGCAAAAGGGAAGAAACACTTTTTAAACCTACTGATCATTTGGCTCACAAACAAAATGGAAAAAGGTGTATTCTGTTGCAAGAAAACATTGCATGCACTTTGGTTAATGCAAGGTGACACTGTTTATGTTCCATCAGATATATTAGGATGGAAACACCCAGAATTCCCAGCAAAGATGCCAAAGATCTTACTAGCTAGGAATTCTGGAATATCATGGTGCTATTCCAACAACTTCAGAAGGTATATAATTGGGAAAATTACAGTATAAGAGATTTACTGTGGGGTGATTTTGTTTTTCATTTATGCTGCCTTCTTTTTCAACACCTGTTTCTGTGGTAATCTTTGTGGTTTTGAGATCAGCTCCCAACACCTTGAGCAGTCACGTTTGCTCTACAGACAGCTCCGAGCAATCGCTTCAGCTCTACTTTGTGGTTTTACTTGTTTTGACAAGTTAAGTGAAAATAAAGTCTAATTTGGTGTGTGCTTTCAGAAGTAGGTTAAAATGTATGCAAAGGGGACTTTAAAATCCATTTATTTTCTGGTTGAAGATAGGCCTTAAAGGTATGAGCCAGAAATCCTGCCTCACATTTTCCTCTAATTCACTGGGACCTTTTAGATCACTGGGAACCAACTTATGGACACCCAGAGGGGCAAACAGTGTTATGTTAGACAGCCAGGGCAGAAAATGCTAACAATAATATCCTGATTTTAAACAAGTGTGCTGAGTTGAGGGCTTGGGAATATTTTGGGATTTTTTTAAGGTTTATGATTGTGAAGTCATTTTTTCCCTTTTTCTAGGGATTAATATGTGAATTCTATTTTTATGGTTCAGCTGCATGCTGCCAAATATTGACATGATCATTCTGAAGAACTACCACCCTCAAAAAAAAAAAAATCAGCATGGATTGTCCATCCTTGTTTAAAGCCCTTATCGCCTTATTTCTAATCGTAAAAGAAACTTAAGTTATGCTGAGCTATATCAGTTCTCCCTGTCTTCTTCTGCAGTGTCCAAAACCTGCTTCATGGTGTGTAAAATCCATTAGGCATTTGTCGCCCACTCGTTGATGAGAAGTTAGTGCCTTGAAAAAGAGATACAAAATGCCCTGGACATCTTGGATCAAACTGCAATTAAAACAAATGTATTAAAAATATGAGCTGCTCATTTTGCTTTCTTCTTTATCTTCTTTACATAATTTTCCTGTCCTCTCTCTGGACTCCCAGACTTCTGTGTGTGGCTCTTCCCCCTCTTTTCCTGCCAGCTGTCCCCTCTCAGCCCCCATGTCAACAGAGAATTAAGGGAGCCCTGAAGATGCTCTCAAACATCTTAGTGGTACGTACATATTATTGCTCCTTAGGCTAATCAATGCCCTGACTGCCAGAGTGAGCAATCATGATTTAAAACTGTTCAAGTAGATGGGGCCAGCCATTAAGAAGTATGAGTCACTTTGAAGTGCATATTGAAACGGGCGCTAAGCTGGGCTGATTCAAATCCCTTTGCAGTAATGTTGAATGAGCAGATATTTTACTAGGGTGAATTATGTAGAACCAAGGGAGGGCTTTATTGAATATGTAACCAGAGCTGTAAAGCCTCTGGCCAAGAGTCTAGGATTGAAGGGAGCTACATTGTGAGTTCAGTGGAGCAAAGAGAAGCTACGAATTGCCACACTGAGACATTAAGACAGAAAAATTGTTTTTCAGATAGTCTCCAAAACAGAAAGATAAATATGCAAGGTTAGGGAGCAAGCTGTCATATAATATAGTTAATTTAAAACAAGAACAGATTGGAAATTTTAAGCAGGATTTTTAGAGACAAAGATACCATAGCACTGGTGACAACTTGGTGCATGGATAAGAAGGGAATGGATTGGGATGGTATGAACCACAAAAGTATATCTTGTTTGGCTGGCCTTTTTCTTAGCTCTTAGTCCAAGTTCACATGTACATACCTATTTCTTGATTTCTCTGCAGCTGATGCCTGGCAGCAGAGTATACAAATTCTATCTATGTGGTCACGGTGTGTCTGTAACATCTTAATATACCCCATCGTCAAGTGATGGAAATGCATGTGTGAAGGTTTCATGTTGAAAGATGAGTTCTGTTGGGAAGTATGGAGAATTGCTGAGGAGGTCCCCCACCTTCTCTTCGTGAGCCTCTTGGCTAGTCTAGGAAACAGAAGGTTATCAGATTAGTGCTCAAAAGAAGATAGCAGAGCTCACCTCCTCTTGTATTTTGCTACTGTGAAGAGATCCCTGGGACTGCACATCATTTTTTTACAGCCTCATCTTTCTTCCAATTTCATCAATCTCTACTTCTTTTGCTTTCGTTTCCAATGTGTTCATGGTGAATTGTTCACTGCCCCAAGTCATGTTTCCCAAGTCATGTTTTCCTTACTAAAGTTAGCAGGATAATTACTGACATGCCTTTATTTAAATATTTATTTAAAGAAGCACAACTGGCACCAAGTATCTTTAGGAAATATGCTGGAGAATGAGGGGCAAGGCAAAAAGCATTGCAGTGGTGCTTGAGGATATGAAGGTGAAAGGGCGGGCAGAATAAAACATGGAAGAAACTGAAAACAATAGGCCAGGTATCCAGAAAGGGGTTAGAAAATGGATTAATGGAGGACTGAGCTGGTGAAAGGAAACAGCCCAGAGAAAACAAGATAAATAGTTGCTTTCCTAGAAGAAGATACTAATAAATTGTATGGATTTATCCATGGTCACCAGAGTTGGAGTTCAGCTGAAATGCTTTACGTTTACTTTTCTTATTGAAGAATTCGGAGTAGTGGCAGTGCAGAAAACACCCTGCTAAGTCACAGTATTTGGCAATGTGACAGAAAGGAACTATCAGGCCCAGATGTTCCAGGTTGTTGTTCCAAACAAAGGCAGCAAGAGGTCAACTTGTTCAGCTTTTGTGCAGATCAACATCCTTAATGGCCAGCTTGGCATGGCTTCTTTGTCAGGAAATTTGTCAAGTGGTATCTGGTAGAAAGATGGGTCCAGTAGATGGCACTGCAGAACTATGTCAGCTTGTTCTGGGACACCAGAAAACAAGGAGATATAATGATATCTCAAGGGGGGGTGCTTTAGAGAAAGCAAGAAAAGTGACCCCACTCTATTAAAAAAACATCTTACAGCCACGATCACTCATATTCAATTATTCATTGATTAAAGCATGTAAGGTTTTAGGAGAGAGAATGCATAATCAAGTTAGCAGTGACAATGTGTACAGAAATAAAGCATTAGTAATTTAACATTTAAATGTTAGATGTAGTGCAAAAATAAAAAAGGTAACCCCCTCAATATTTAGCCTTAGAAGATCTTCCAAAATTAACCTTCAAGAGAGAGAGGGAGGGGG
>JANHJO010001657.1:106994-123124 GCA_032468235.1 Pseudoxyrhopus heterurus | reverse complement strand
AAATCCCACCAGGCTCAAGGTTGACTCAGCCTTCCATCCTTCCGAGGTTGGTAAAATGAGGACCCCAGATTGTTGGGGGCAATATGCTGACTTTGTAAACTGCTTAGAGAGGGCTGTAAAGCGCTGTAAAGCGGTATATAAGTCTAAGTGCTATTGCTATTAAACCTGCAAGGAATAATAATAATATTCCTTCCTCCAAAGGAACAATACCTTCGTTGTGGTGGAGGGGCCTACATGCTCTAAGGACTGTGCTGAACAACATTTCAGACAGGTCTTAGCTGAAGAGTTAGACCAAATCTATTCCAAAAAAGCCATTCAAATTAACAACAGTCCTGTTTGATGCTATGGCTCCTGAACATCCACCAAAAAATGTGCTACTGGGCTGAGCTCTCTCTGCTAGGCAAGCAGAACATGGAACTGGAGGGCTAATGGAAGATAATCAAAAGTGAAAAATATAGTCAAAGGAAGAAAAATTCTCAATTATTGAATGTTTCTACCAAGTGGAGCCATCGAAACATGGATTTCAAGGATGAATGTACCCACTTTGGAAAAAAAAGACATTTAATTTTAATTTAGAGATTAATGTGTAGAGACTTGCCATGGTGACGCAATGGTTAGAGTGCAGTATTGCAGGCTCACTCCAGGAGTTCGATTCCGAATGGCTCAAAGTTGACTCAGGTATCCATCTTTCCGAGGTCAGGTAAAATGAGGACCCAGATTGTCGGAGGCTTAGAGAGGACTGTAAAGCACTGTGAAGTGGTATATAAGTCTATTGCTATTGCTCAAAGGTGTGTAATTTTGCAATTTACAGAGTGAGCAAAAAACAGACAATGAAAAGGTTGTTGATATTAATGAAGAACAACAGGGAGAAGAAACTGAAATTGATAAAGTTCTGCAAGCACGATTGGTTAATTAAGAACTAGTTGTAAAACCAAGGACTGAACGAAAGAAACTAAAATGTTTGCCAAAACTGAATGAAATTAACAAGAAAATTTTGGCTAAAACAATGAAGAATGTTAATGCAGCTATTAAAATTATTCCAAGTGCAACATTGGCTCAAATGAACATAGCCATGAATATATGACATAGCCTATGTAATCACTGAAGACTTCGGGCTTGAAATAGGAAGAAATGAAGTTATTAAGAAATGGAAAAGGCAATTGGAATTGAAGATAAAGAAACTTTGCATGGATTTGAGAAATTTGAAGAATTTGAGGCAGGAAAATTTGAAAAATAAGAAAACCAAAACTAATCTCTTTGCAAAGTACAACCTGGAGACTAAAGGAATTGCAGAGGCTGTAAAACAAAACAAAGTCATGGCTATTGCAGAGAAGATCAAGCGATATGACAATTAAATAATTCAATTCCAGCAGAATTTGCAGTTTAGAGTAAATCAATACCAATTCTACAAACCTTTGAAAATGGGAAAGGACCAATATAAATAATGATTTTCCTGTAGAAGAAGAGACACCAAATTTTTGGGAAACCTTGTGGGAAAGCAATAGGAGTCATAATAGGAATGCAACATAGATCAAGCAAGTTAAAAATGAAGTGAGGTACTTAGTATAAAACACAGTAGGATAATTGGAGAAATGGTACAAAAGGAATCAGAAAAATAAAAAACTGGAGTGCTGTTGAACCAGATGAGCTCTATGGATTCTGGATATATCACTGACAAATCTATACTTGAAGTTGGTAAACCAGATGACTAGGGTTTTGGAAGCACCAGAAAACAAAACAAAACAAAATGGCTAACAACTGGAAGGAAATTCTTAATTCAGAAGGATGAGGAGAAGGGAAATCAACCTGAAAACTAAAGACCCATAACATTTTGCAAACTTCATACAAGCTACTTATGGGCGTAATTGCAAATAAAATCTACAGCTATTTGGAAAAGAAATGATCTACTCCCTGCAGAACAAAAAGGGTGCTGCAAAAAATGAGAGGAATGAAGGATGTTAATAATTGACAAATTGGTTTTAAAGAAAACAAGAAAAGAAACAAATTTGTTTATAGCTGAGGTAGATTATAAAAAAGCATTCAATTCTGTTTCACATAGCTAGATTGAGAACTGTCTTGAAATTTTTGGAATCAACAAGAAACATTTGGCAATGTATGAATAGTTCAATTCAGTTTTGGTGAATTAAACTGAGGGCCAATGGGGAAAAGTTAGGAGCAGTCAAATGAGCCAAAGTGACTCATTAACACCTTTACTCTTTGTACTATAAATGGCCCCACTGACAACAATTTTGAACAAGACAAACTGTGGATAAGAATTGACCGAAAAAGAAGTAAAAATTTCTCATTTACTCTATATGGATGAATTAAAATTATTTGGAAATACAGAAGCTGAAATAAATTCCTTATATAAAAGCACAAAGGGCTTCAATAAAGATATTGGAATGTGATTTGGCATCAACAAGTTCACAATTATAGCCATAAAGGCAGACAAAATTGTTGAATATGATGAAATACAGCTTAACAATAAAGATGCACCTGCCACATTACACCCCAAACCTAACAATTGTTGATTAAAAAAGATGAAAAAATCTGGATAGTGGATGTTGCAGTACCTGAAGACAGCAGAATAGAAGAGAAAGAACTGGAGACAATCACAAAATACAAAGACCTGCAAATAGAAGTGAAAAATCTATGGTGAAAGAAAGCTAAGATAGTACCAACAGTCATAGGTGCTTTGGGTGCAATCCCAAAACATCAGGAGCATCACTTGAACACCTTCAACACTGACCAATTCACCATTAGTCACTTGCAAAAGGCAAACTTTACTTGGGACAGCTTACATCTTGCAATGATATGTTTAACATCATGAAACAACATTTGCCTATCCCAAGGACTTGGGAAGGATTCCATAGGTGGACGAAAATGCCAAATCCGGTCTAACCATCTGTCTGACCATGTGATGAACCATAATAATATTCTCCATGGGTGACTTCAAATTGCCTCTTCTGGGCTGAGAATGAGACAAAGGCAATGTCACCAGGCATGGTAGAAAAATGCAATTACTGAGTCATGTTCATGCTGCACCTAGAAGAACTTGAGAATGAGTTTATTGATGATAACAATTAAATAAAGATGAATAGGAGGTTCATTTTTGAACTGATAGATCTTGGTTTTCCAAATAATTCCTATTTATTTTAATGCTGTTGAGTTTGGAGAAGGCAGACATTTATAGTCCCTGTTATCCTCCAGATATAATAGCTTCAATTCTACGAATGGTGCTGACTTGGCCAAATCCATATTAACTGGGAACTGGAGAATATTGGACTGGTCTTGGCTGCACTATGAGTCAGAATGCTAGCATAGATATTCATGCTGGTTGTACTACAAGTACCACTAAATTTGTTTCTCTTTTTTGATCTGGCTGCCAAAATCACAAGTTTCAAGAGCCCTCTAGTGTTCCCTTGTGTCTTGAAACCTTAAAAAGCATACCCTTTTTTTCATACCGAGAATATAGTCCAGGCAGGTGGAGCTCCTAGTACTTGTGTACATGATAATGAGAGATATAGATATATCTGGGCATGCTAACCAGGTAGGGGACTTCCTACATAGTGAAAATGGCATCACCCATTATCTGGACAGGTTGGTAGATGGTGCAAAAGAAGCCACTGTTTGTGGTGCATGTTAGTACCAATGTTGCAAAGTAGTTGGGTGGTCCATAAGTGAAATATAGATTCCGGGATAGGATGTAGAAATTCAGGCCTGCTAAGGTAAATTTCTTGGAAAAATTATCTATTCCTCATGCAGCAGGTTCAAGTAGGGCAGAATAATCCAATCTATGGATAAGGGTTTGGTGCTGGGAGGAGAGATTCAGATTTGTGAGGTTCTGCAATATCTTTTGAGCAAAGCCACGTCTGTAGAAAAAAGATGGCTGTATTGAAACTGGAAGACACGAGACTGCTGGTGCATAATATCAAAGACAGGCGATGGCAGAGCGGATTTTAAATTGATTCTAGGGAAAAGCAGCTAGGATGCAAGAAGCATTTGGTTCATGAAAAATTACTTCTGGAAGAGGAGGGTGAATGTTTTTGTAAGTGCCCAGGAGACAGGATAGAACAAGGAAAATAGGCTAGTCAATCAAGAAAGCCATAAGGTCACATGCTACAGAAATTCAAGGTTGAATCTGTGTGCTGATGCTTATCTAAAAATATCAGGCTCTTGTAAGCCAAATGGGAGAGCTACGGTGTTTAATGTTAGATAAATCAAATACTACAGAAGCCTAGAGAAATTTCTCTAGATGTAAAGAGGCCATAGAATCCCAGGAAGGAAAACGGACTCTTCCATTGAATCACTATGGATGTCTGTTGTCTACCTGACTAAGAAGGTACAGCTTCAGAGGAGAAGGAGAAAGAGGAATGACAGAGACATCTGAAAAACAAACATTGATATGAATAGGTGCTATTCTAGATATAACAAAAAATACTACATTTCTAGATACCTAAAAGACTGCAACCTGGAACTAGACAAGAATCAACAGGAAGAGATTCGGCATCACATGTAATAAAGTAGTGCTCCTAACCTTATAGTCAGAGAACCCATTGACTATGGTGTTCATAATGTTGTCACCTCATATCAATGTGCATGTAAAATATGGCATATTGAGAAAGTCTAGTACAGTCACATTTAGCTTCAGAAAAGCAATTTTAAAAATAAAAAGGTAGTGGTGAAAAGGAAGTTAAAAGGGAAAGTCAGGAAAGTCAATTCTCTCCTTAGTGCTTGGAGAGTCCATAATAATAATTGGATCTCAGGTAGAAAGAAGATATACTTGAGTTCAGGAAAGTCATCATAACAAAATCCAGGAGGATGCCAGAGCGATGAATGAGCAGAGATGCTATTAAAGGCAAGGAGGCTTCTTTCAAAAAGGAGAAGTCTTTGCCCAGTTGAACAAAATAAAAAGGAACATAAAACACTGGCAAAAGATAGCAAGCAATCGAGAAAAGATGCCAAAATTTTTTTTTTTTGAGAAGCAGATGACAAAGAACTTCAAGATAAACAGCAATGGGATTCTTCCAATTTATGATCGTGGTACTGTTGGTTGACAAGGGCAGTAAAGGTGTGAGAGAAAATAGGCAAACAGAGCATCTGAATGAATTCTTCCCTTCCCTCTTGGCTGCTGAGCCTGTAGGACAAATGCTGGTTTCTAAACAGAATTTTTCCTGAGAAAAATTGGGAGACAAATGCATGTTGCAAGAGATGAAGTTGCACAAGCCAAACTAAAAAAGCCAACTTTAAACTAAAAAAAATCCTCCAGGGTCCAAACAATCTCTACTCAAGGGCTCTGAAAGAACATACGTAGGAAAATATTAATCTTTCCACAAAAATATGCAGCCTCTCTTTGACATCAGCTTCTATTTCTGTGGACTGGAAAAAAGCCAATGTGATCATAATTTTTAAAAACAGATCGAGGGGCGATAAAGGAAACAATATGGCAGTTAGATTAACATCTGTTCTGGAGAGCGTGATTGAGAGTATTACGAAAGAGAAAATAAGCAAACATATAGAAGAATGAACCTTGCTAAAATGAATCATTCAGGCTCCTGCAAAAGAAAACCTGCCTGCTCTACCCTTCTAGAATTTTTAGAGGGTATCCACGAACACACAGGCAACGGCACCGTATAGCTAGACTTTCAAAAAACCTTTGGTAGAATACCTCTCCTAGGAGTTCAGAGCAAACCCAGCTGATGGCATAAGAGGACAGGAGCTCTCCTAGATTGGCAATTGGTTCAAGAATAGGAGAAAAGAACAGGGCTAGAGTGGCATTGTTCACACTGGCAAGAGGTGCATTGTGAGGACCCTCAGGGATGAATGTTGGGGCTCTTGCTTTTCAATTCTTTTACAAAAATGGAGGGCCATCATGTAGGTGCTTGCTGATGGTTCCAAACTGTTCCATGTGATAACCTCAAGAAGGAATTGCCAAGAGTGCTGAAAGTATATTTACACAGTTTGCCAACTGAGGAGGCTTTAAAATGACAAAAGCAGCTCAAGGACCAAGAAGTGCATATGGGCACAACAATCCCAAACTTCACCTATACATCAATGAAAGAGCAGAGTCCGCCAGTGGAGAGCTCAAAGGAACAGTTGGACCCAAGGACCAGCTGCTGTCAATGGTAAAGCCACACGCTCAGAAACATCAGGAAGGAACTTGAAAATAGAACTGCTGATATAATATTATCCTTATACAAATCTAGGGTGAGGCCATGCTTGGAATATTGTGCATATTCTGGCCATTGCAAGATAAGAAGTTGCTATAAGCAGAGAAAAAGTGCAGATTTTTAAAAAAGTTTCCCAAAATGATTAGGGGACAAGATCAGCCCGCAAACACTGCCACAACTGGGTTTGTTTTAGCTTGAAACAAGCGGGGAGGGGAGATATAATTGAAGTATGTAAAATCTTGCATAAAATAGATAGTACAGAGAGTTTCCTGCCCTTTCTGGTAGAATTTGAAGTCACCCACTGAAGCTAAATACAACAGTACTGACAGAAGAAAATACTTCTTTTTTCATAACATGCAGTTAAACTATGGAATATGTTACTGGCAGTTGTGATTATTCTGGTAGGTTTGAATGTTCTCCAGCAGTTCAAGGAGCATTGGGTTATCAATGGCTACTAATGTCGATGGCTGTCTACTACCTCTGATATTACCTTAAGCACTCGTTGCTGGGAAAAGAGAGAGGAAGTTGGCTATTATGAGTTCTGGCAAAACTTGAGTGTTTTCCAATGGTATCCAACCAACCAGTGCATGACACTGAATGTTGAGCTTATGAATTTGACCAGCAGGGTTCTTGTATTCTCATGAATTGTTGCACTATGGGAAGCCACGTACCATTCAGATGCATGAAGGAGAATCTTTGATTGGAGTGTTTGCAGGCTATTTATTTATGTATCATTTTTCTGTTCTATTGTGGAGCCAGGGAATTCAGGGAATTGTTCTTCTGCCTCCCCCTTTAATTCTTGCAACAGCCTTGTGAAGTAGGTAAGCTGATTGTCCTTCCACCTTCCCAAATAGTCCAGACAGAAAAGACAATCAGACGAGCTAATTCTACTTTATTGTAAGGCTACATTAACAAAATCTTGCAAGCCTGAAAGTACAAAGTTCCTGCTGTCTTTACCATCTGATAAGTTACAGCAGATCCTTTCTGGATTTCTTTCCCTGCCTGTTATGCAGCTGTGGGCTATGCCCTCTTTTATCATTCCTTAGGCAACATCTTCCCATCCCCAGCACTCAAGGTCATTCCCACATACTATTATATTGACAGAGAAAAATTCTTATGAGCTCATGTATTAGTTTGATGACCTGGCATGTCTTTTTGATCCCTAAAGTGACACAATACTTACTAACAAGTCACCAATGTCAGGATCAGGGGCCATGTTGACCCCATTTTTGCACCTTCCCTACTTGAAGCATTTCCTCCTGGAGATGAAAGAGGTACATTCAGTTAAAAAAACCAACCCTAACATTTTCAATAGATTTAGGAATGAATCCTTTTAAAAAAACCTCTTAAGCCATATAGTACAATTTATGTATTTTTCCTATTCTAAACTTGTAGGGGTCTGTTCTGCTTATTTTTGGCTATTTTAGGAGATATATCAGATTCTGGGCCCTCAGATTGCCAGACTTAGAATAAGGATCTAATTGTATACATTCTTACTGCAAATGAGGCCCACTGAGTTAGTGACACTTATCAATGACCAGATATGCATAGGGTATCATGGTGCCCACTCTTTGGAATATTATTTCTCAGAGTTGAGGTTGGCCCTAACTCTAGTAGACTTTTGTAAAGCTTTAAAGATATGGTTTTTTCACTCTGGGGATCAGAGTGTGCATTTGAAATGGTCTTTGAGAATGTGTGTGAGAATGTCAGAGCAAGAGCGAGCGAGAGAGAGACAGAGAGAGACAGAGACAGAGACAGAGAAGGAGGAGGAAGAGAAGGAGGAGGAGGAGGAGATAGACAATGGTCAGATAAGGGGGAGCTTAGTCCAGAGAAACAATGGAAGCATGGCAAACATTTCAGAAGGGACCTCCTCTAGTTTTTTTGGACTGTAAAGGCAAGGGGGACAGATGTACTTTCAGACTGGCAAGATTCTGTTACGGTAACCTTACAACCAAAGATGATGTTCATGGTTAGTGCTTCTTGTCTGGACTACCTCTAAGGGCTGATAGAATGCAGCTTGTACAGTGGGTAGGTTGGCCATTGCGGGATGTTTTTATATCTCGATAACTGATTATGGTTTTTATATATTATTCGTGGGGGGGGGGAGTTGTCTTGTTTTAATCCTAAACTGTCCAGAGTCCTGTATTTGAAATGGATGGCTATGTAAATCAAAGTAATAAATACATAATAAATTGACCTGTATATGACAGCTTTTCCCATCTTGAAGGCAGCAGAGAAGAAGCCAATCTCTGCCTCTTTTTGGAAAAGTGAGGACAGGTTTTTTCTTTTTTATTGCTCTGGGACAATAATTGCCCTCCTGGAAACTTCTGACCCATTTTAAACAGATCGTATCAGCCTGGACAGATTGAAATGTTGGAATTAAAAATTATGCCCAGCCTTCGCCGGTGCCCTCGCTTCCAGATCCAAAGAAAAAAAACATCCATTCTGAGGTAAAACACACACACACAAACTTTAATTCATTGCACCTACTGGAAATATGTCATTGTGCAATATGAAAATTGTACTCCAAACAACCTGTCTGAAAACAAAAGGCAGGGAAGAGTTTCAACCATTAAAATTTCAAAACAGAAACAGTTTCAGGGGAAAAACAGAAAAGAAATAGGAGGGTAAATTGGTGATGAACAGGCAAGCGCTTTAGCTTCAAACACAGTGACAAAATATCAGTTACATTCTCAATAGTGTCCTAGGAGAAAGCAAATCATATCTGAGAGAAGATGTTGCCTAGTGACAGAATACAAAAATGATCATTCTGGAAATCTGGGTGTCCTGACTTTATTTTACTGAATGACACCAAAGAAAGTCTCTGGTCCCCTTTGCACCTCTCTTTCCTTAGCTGTAAAACTCCAGGTAATAGAATTGCAAATAGTTACTTTTGTCATTGTATTGCTGCTACATTTGAGAAAATCATGGGCTTTCTTGCTATGCCTTTCTTGGGCTTTCTTGCTATTCCTCGCAAAGTGTTCGGTACGCATGCATGCATAAAGCTAATAACGTTAATAAGAAAAGAAGCTTTATTATCTCTGCTGAACATTTTAACGCAAAACATTCCCATTGTAGCACATTTGTCTAGGAATAATAGCGTGTAAGGGTGATAACAGATAATTTATGATTAGGGTATTGGTGCAGATGTCACCTTGCTTATTAAAGCAAAGAATTATCATGGTTTACAAGAGATTGCAATACAGTAGCAAAGCAAATGAGAGTGCACTCTGCACTTGCAATCTCTTGGTCCCTTGTCCCCCATAAAATGATACAACTTTATCATGTCTGTTCTCACAACTGCCCTGCACCCGAGGGCTGTTTTTAAGTGGGCTTCAGAAGGCCTTGTCCTTGTCCAAGGTCAGTGGGAACAAGGGAACTGGTATTGCCCAGACCCCTTTCCTAGAAGTGGGGATACAAATCTTGTAATGAGTGTTAAGCTGAATGGCAGGGAAGGGTTAAGCTTCCGGATTGGAGCATTCGGGTGTGGGAGGGAAGGAGCTGGTTGCCACTTACTCATGACTGCAAATTTCAGGGAATGTGTTTCATGTTCAGGGGATCACAAATAGAAAGGGGAAATGTGTTAATTAAGACAGAATACAGATCAGGGGAAAAGGGAGAGAGGGAATGTGTAAGACACAGAGATTTTTCGTATTTGTGTAAGGAAATATCTAATATGAGTCCTAAGCACAAGCCAATCCAAGAAATTTCAGCTCCAGAAAATTCAGATAGGTTCTTTTGTTTATGGGATGGGGGACAGACAGCATTTTTTTGAAAGCTTGTAAACTCCATTGAGATAGTCCAAATCCACCGCCTGAGTGGACGCCTCTCTTTGCCCAGTAACAGGGCTGGTCCTTTGGAGCAGTGCTATAGGGAGCCTTGGAAAAGGCATCCAGAAGGCTTAGGGCAATAACAAGCCAAAAAACCATGCATAAAGCCTAGTGGGCAGTAAAGTATTAGAAAGAGACTGGCTCCCCCATGATTCCTGGGATATAAGAAGCATGGAAATGACAGGCAATGGCTGATTTACAAGATCTGGTTACTATAGCCTATGTCAATACAGGTAGTCCTTTTGATTTATGAACACAACTAGCCGATAACCCAGCTTCGCCCGGGTATTTATTTATCGAATGCCGTATCTAGATGGAGTAGCTCTATCAGCCCATAGCTCTATGGGCCTGACGCTGGTCTCTCAGCACTACTTTTAGAGGACACAGATCCCCCAAGGGGTGCTAGGGCTGTCTTACCCCCACAGGGTTTGTTCCCAGAGGGTAAGTTATCTGTGCACCAAGTTTGGTTGAAATTGGTCGAGCTATTCAAGAGTGTATACGGAACATACATACACACCCACATCCTTTTTTATATATACAGTATATAGACGGAGCCCAAAATTTCTGTTGCTAAGTGAGACATCTGTTAAGTGAGTTTTGTCCCATTTTACAATCTTTCTTGCCACAGTTGTTAAGTAAATCATTGCAGTTGTTAAGCTAGCAACACGGTTATTAAGTGAATCTGGCTTCCCCCTTGACTTTGCTTGTCAGAAGGTTGCAAAAGGTGATCACGTGACACCGGGACACTGCAACCATCACAAATGTGAGTTGTCAAGCCTCCAGATATAAATCATGTGAACCATGGGGGATGCTGCAATGATCATAAGTATGAAAAATGTGCCATTGTAACTTAGAAAGGTCACTAAATGAAGTGTTGTAAGTCTACCTGTATAGTTCTGCTCTTCCGATGGAGTCAGTTTCCTGATCTGGCCTACCTCACAGGGCTGATAGTTGCATAAAGTTTTATTGCAGAAACAGGATGTGCTGTTATTCAAATTACAGCCTGCAACTGGTGCCCAGAATAAATTGTCTCTGTCTCAGTATCTATAAATAAATGATTGGTGCAAAATTATCCAAATCTCCTCAAGTGCCTCCCAATCCTCCCCCAAGGAGCTATGTTTTCATTCCTAGATAGTGGCTTCAAATTTAGGAGCAACAGGCCCCAAACATCTCCAAAGTCTCCTTTGGGACTGGATTAAATGGAACGACACTTTATTTAGTTTAGTTTTGTTGCCCATAAAATCAAAGTGATGCCATGTTTTATCCTGATCTGCTACTGACATTTCACCCTTGGAGACAAATGGGCGAGTCCAGATAGGTCGATACAGATGTCAGAATGTTGTGATTTGTGTAACAGTTCTTTTTGCCTTTCAACTTGGCTGCTTTGGAGGGGATACAGCTGCTAACCCCTCACAACAACCCTTCAGCCAATTATGTCCCCGGTTTCCATCACTCAACAACCCCGAGGGTGGGGGGAGGCACCTTCTATTCTTAACTTTTATTAATGGATTTTTCTTTTGCCAGGAGAAAGAAGAAGTTCATTGCTACCTTCCCTGGTCCTCCTGCTAGGAACTGTAAACCAATTATCAGCTGCCCCCTCCAGGTGCTCCCTCTCCCCTTCTTTCTCTTTTTGCCACTCACCAAGGGCTGAAGGGCATTGCGAAAAACTTACACTGGGCTATGATTGCAATCAAGATTGATTTGATTTGATTTGACTGTGGAAAAACAGAGCAGGAAAAGATTGAATTAAGCAAAATAACAGGCAAGCTGCCGAAAAGGTGTAGGACAACAAAACCAAACGGCAAGGGCAAACTTTGTTTCCAGCTACTTCCTTTTTTATGAAGACAATGTTGAGTTAGATGCAACCTCCCTTTGAAAACCATATTTGGACATTGAGGATGTGCAATGTGTGTACTTGAACACAGAAACATTCCTCAACTGGAATTGGGTGTAAAACACTTGTGGTTAAAGAATTTGGGGCCCAGCAATTGAATCTCAGGAGTGAAAACAGTTCATAGACACTTCCCCCTCCCACCAATACATGTAATACCTTCTTTCCAAACTTTCTTCATTTCAGCAGACTCATTTAAGGTGTTCTTGCTGAAGTACAATCATCCTTGGCAAGCTTTTGCAAATGACCTTGAGATCTACCAGGATCCTGCCTTCATCTTACTTTATTCTACCCAACATCATTCTATTTCTTACATGCCTTCTCTGGGCAGATATCTCTGGCACCAGGCCTGAGATGAGAGACAGGTGCATGGATGAGAACACTGAGAGGAAGCCAGGCTGCGGGATAAAGTCTATGCAGAATGATACAAGAGAAAATACCTCTGGGGACAGGAAAAAAATATAGCTGAATTGTTGTTGTTGTTGTTAGTTGCGAAGTCATGTCCAACCCATCATGACTCCATGGACAACGCTCCTCCAGGCCTTCCTGTCCTCTACCATCCCCCAGAGTCCATTTAAGCTCGCACCGACTGCTTCAGTGATTCCATCCATCCATCTCATTCTCTGTCTTCCCCTTCTTCTTTTGCCCTCAGTAGTTCCCAGCATTAGGCTCTTCTCCAGGGAGTCCTTCCTTCTCATGAGGTGGTCATAGCTGAATTAGGAGGTCACAAATCTACAGAGGGGAAAAAGGAGACTAGAAAATGGAAGAACATTTACAAGAGTTAAAGTTTCCTCTGCTGAAGAGTATTCTTATAATGCTGAGTTGTGTGAATAAGTTTATAAGGTCCTAGCTTGTTTTGAACTACCCAAGTGAACAAAAGCCCCTCTGTCTTTTTTTCAGCTTAAATTTATGGGAATATTCTGAGGTGTAATCCTGGTTAAGATGAAGGTTTTGATTTGGATTAATTAGCCTGGAGTGATCTCATCACAATCAATGATGAGTCTTAAACTTCCCACTCTTTAAATGCTTGGCAAAAGAAACATAGCTTTGGTACTGTGAAGTGGGGAGGGAACAATGGAGTTAATTGTGCACAAGTATAAAATGTTGGTTGTAGGTGGGAGAGTAGGATGGGGATGGAGAGTAGCTGAAAATAAAATTAAGCCCCTCCCCCCGCATTTTTGAAAATGAGTCCCTGAGACAGAAATGGTACTGTGGAAAGCTCCCTTCCATCTTCTTCCTTATAATTCAAGCATGACTTCCGATGGGGTTGCCTGAGAAAATGAGGATAAAGAGATGGTGGTGGAGAACTCCAGAATGTAAAAAGGGCATCATCCTGGTTTCAGCAGATTCAATGTGTGTGTGTGTGGGGGGGGTGAGAGATACTAAAAATTCATGGAGATTATTGACTCCTCCTATCCTCCACCCTCCCCTTTACCTCTACCAGTTCCACAGGCTTGTATTGTCTGTGTGCTGAACACTGAGTTGCTATCACATTTCATCAATGAATGAAAGAATGGAGACTGTCAGTCAAAGTCCAGCAACAGCAGTCAGAAGCTTCCAACCTGACAGGGCCCTGCCAAGACCTAATGAAAGCATCAAAGTGAAGTCTCACAAAAGAGGGCTCTCTTGAGGCTCAGCTAGAGTTGCACTACCTAACTTCATCCAGCTTCCCAGAGAGAGGGGGGGAGGAGGAGGAGGAGGAGAGAGAGAGAAAGTGGGGGAGTGTTCCTTTGGCTTCCATGGCTCTGCTTTTGAACTTGTGCAGACAGGGGGGGGGAAGTTACGTACACAAATCTAGAGGAGGTCCTAGATATATTTTACTGTACTTGCTTTATAATTCCCAAATCCTAGGGATTAAAATTTTTGTAAGGTTTCTGGGAATCCTGTCAAACATGGCTAGGCCTCTTCCCCCAGTTTGTATTTCTCAAGAGATGGCTACCAAGTGAGTTGTCTCCTGGGCAAGTCTTGTTTTAGAGTTAGAAGAGAACCATCTCTTTAATCAAGAGTAGGAAGGAGCACCTGCCTATCTTTATCTTTCAGGCTTCTTAATTGGATGGGGAATTTAAAAGAGTGCATCCAACATCCCATTGTGTAACTTCCCATTTTGTGACGGGCAAGAAGGAGTGGAGGCGGGAGACCTAGTGGAGTCCCATTCTCTTTGCTCATGCAATTTGCTGCTTCCTTTTGTATGTTTCAGTATTTCTCAATCTCAGCAGCTCTGAGGTGTGAGATGTCCAACTCCCAGAATGCTGGCTAAAGATCTACACATCTTAAGGGTTGCTGTGATTGAGAAACACTAGTGTACTTGAAGTCCTAACAGGACTCTTCAGCATTCACTGTGAATGTCCATGTTTTTGTGTAGACCAGCATCACAAGGTCTATATTGTAATGATTATGGAGTAATGGGATGGTGGAACTGGAGAAAACACCTGGCCCATTTTCATATCCCAAAATAGAAGACCCTGTTTCTACATGCCTGAGACCAACAACTCACAGTGCTGATACAAGCAGATTTGTACTATGGTTTCCCAGTTTCTTAACAAGCCTAGATTTATCAGCTCCAGGGCAGCAATGAAACAATCAGGTTTATTAAAACTAGAGTTGATCCTGTTTCACTTGAATTGCACAAGTTGTGCCTTATTTCAAATGCAAGTGAGGAAGTTGCCTCGTTGACCTTTTTATTATTGTTGTTATTTATTAGATTTCTCAAATGCCTTATAAAATCTGAATATATCCCACAAACATTTTTTTTTATTGAGTGTGGAATGTATTAAGTACATGTCCAAAAGGATAATAACACACAGCAAAACTATGGTATTATGGAATTTTGCCATTTTTTATCTGTTAAGCTTATTATCTATTCCTCTTTTTCTGTCCAGGGAAGTGTTGGAAGTAATAATCCAATCCTCTTTTATAGTAGTGTAAAACTCATACGTGCTCTCTCTAAGAAGAGAATTTGGCACTGCTTGATCTAATTTTACAGAATTAACGTGATGTAATAGTTTTAATTTTCATATATTTTCTCCTTTTCTCACTGTAATCCTCCCCCCTTTTGGGGAGACTTTCAAGTCCATCTTGACTCTTGGAAACTTGCTGAATAAGTGTCTGCAGTTTTCTTGATAATATTTTTGAAAGTGGCTTGCCCTTGCCTCCTTCTTTGCGGGGCAGGGGAGAAAGAGACTGGCTCCAGGGCACCCAACTGAAAGGATCTTTTTGCATGTATGTGAGTTTAATTGAGGGGGAAAAAATAACATAACATGTACCTAAACAAACAATCAAACTCTGAGAGCTACAACATGTTTAATATTAATTTAAAGTCAGAAAAAATATGTCATCAAAACAGACAAAGAGGGAGACAGCTTAGTAGAAAATGCTGAAGTCAAATTGTTTTGGCTGTAACGTTTGCTTGGATGTTGTGTCATTAAGGAGCAAACTGTAATGCCCATCAATCAATTAAATAAATAGCTAGAAGGGAAAGCAGTTAGAGCCACAATGGACATAAACTGGTTGAGATGGGTTATTTGCGCACACCGAGGAGCAACAGCACATTTCTCTGGTAATGTGAGAAATTGCTAAGACTCAGCAATTGTCTCCTGCTTTTCTAACTGCATTCTGTTCGGTAGGACTTTGCTAGGCAACATGTGTTAAGTTTGTTGATCTTTATTACTCTGCTGTGTGCAAGCAAAGCTGTATGTATAGCGTGCAAGGGGAACGGAGAGCTGATGTTTAGGGCATGTGTGAAAAGTTCTCCTGTATCCCAGGGACTACCCATTGCAACCTCAGCTCTCGCTGACTGGCTGAAAAGTGGGTCACTGCAATGCTGTGATGTCACGTTTCAGTACTTGGTTAAAATTACAGCAAAAGGGAGCTTTGGGAGGAAAGTGGAACAATAAGAGAGGAACCACATGAAAACATCATGCTCTGTGAATCTCACTGGCTGCTTGTCCAGCAGGACAGCCTTAATGCCACGTGGAAAGTATAGGAATGCCTCATTTGCCATCTGCAACTGTCACATGGTGAGACCTCCCTAGGCAGTCTGATGGATCAGCTGGGTTTCAGGATTATTATTATTATTTATTAAATTTCTAGGCCGCCCAACTCCCACAGGACTCTGGGCGGCTTACAACATCTAAAACAACAATAAAAGCATAACATTTAAAATGACACAGTAAAACCCTTTAAAATATAAAAACCTCCCCTCGGGTGGAATCATTGGCCCAAATCCTGTTGACATATCCA
>JANHJO010001657.1:87011-104630 GCA_032468235.1 Pseudoxyrhopus heterurus | reverse complement strand
GAAGGCCTGGAGGAACGTTGTCCATGGGGTCGCGATGGGTCGGACACGACTTCGCAACTAACAACAACAACAAATAAGCTGTCTAGTAGCATCTGTGAACCCTTTACTTCTTGTAGAAGGATCACAAAGTTACAGAAGGGGTGCTGGGCTTAGAGTATTGTTGAGGTAACCTAAGTTCTGGTCATATGCTGTGAAGTCTAATGCCAGGAGGCATCTTTGCGAAGTAATGCCCTCAAATTTGTGGTGTGGGCAGTGAGGCTGTGAATGCATTTCAAGACATAATTTACCAGTCCCATGATACTCAGAACCTTGGTTCTGGCATGTTTACATTTGCTTTTCCTTTAGCATGGTCTGTTCAATGCCATCTTTCATTAGTATTTCTCCCAGAGGCTGTTTTTCTTGAATTTTAAAACATTTGCTTTTGTTTAATATTTGAGGACCTGGCTTTTTCTAGTGCCACGTTTAATCATGTTCTTCTTCTGTGGTACCCCATGCAAATTTGTCATTCTTGAACACTACACAGTTCCTGGAATGCCTCCCAAGAGTTGTTGCATGATGCAGTGAAATATTTTAGAAAGAGAACATAACCTGAAAGTCATGTGTTTCAAGTTGTACTGACCCATATGGCACACTAAAAGTATACAGGCCTATGCTGTTGACTACATCCAGTGATATAAGTCAAAACATGGTCGATGCAATGAGTTTTGCAGGTCCCTTTGCATCTGCCACTTCTGCTAAGGGTTCCACTTTGGTTGGGATGTGATAAGGTTGTCTTGTTTAATTCTGGAGGATCAAGGCAAATTCTCAGACTTCAATTTTTTTTAATTATAGTCCATTCATGGAAGGAACTCATTCATTTGGTTCTCTGATACAATAAATGGTCCTTATTTCCATTCAGTCTAGTTCTGCTTTCAGTTTTGTGCTTAATGTTCCCGGTACATTTCTCATAATATGTACTGCTACATCTACTAGGAATCAATCAGATGAGTTATTGGGAGATACCCAATGATATGAAAGATATCTGCATATCTGCTTAAACATGGAAGATTTTCTTTTTTCCCCCACTGATAATCCTATGCCTATTGAGTTAACGCTATTGACTATTTGTAATTTTTCAGGAATTTTTTAGCCAGGATGGCTCTTCCAGATTTGGTACTACTAATGGTTTCATATCTGATAAAGTGCCATTCTATTTTAAAGTGACTTCACAGTCCACAGTGTGGCTATTGGGTCCTTAGAATATGGCTTTAGAGATATGGTTATTGGGTATTCAATTTGTTGTGGTCACTTTCACCTATGAAATACTTACGCGCCGGTATAGAGTTTACAAACAGGGGAGATTTTATTAGTGGGTTTGTCCTTTAAAATAGCCGATGGGTATACCTTCTTTCTCTAGGTCAGTCTTCTCCTGTGTGGGCACCCCAAAGGCATCCCCAGCATTCTCCAGCCAGCGTGGCCTTGACTAGGAATTAAAGTTCACAACTGGAAGCTATTGAGATCAGCAAGAAGGAATCATACGCATGGGGTTGATAAAGAGGACAAAGATAAACCATTTCCCTCTTCTCAAAATGTTAGAACCAGAGATCACCATTGAAATTGAATCTGGAAAGAATCAGGACAATAGAGGAAAAAAATTACACCACGTTGGAACTTGTGGTACAGGCTACCCACTTAACTGCTTCAAAAAAAGGATTGAATCAATTCACAGAAGTCATGGGGATTAATGGCCATTAGTCTTGATGGCAGTGTGACTGCCTCTGAAGGGCATCTGCTGGGAGACTAATAGGCTTCCTCGTGCAGTTGGTTGGCTATGAGGACAGTCTGCTGGACTAGATGGACCAGGGATCTGATCCAGCAGGGCACTGCTTATGGTATTATATTTCTGTTTAGCTGTGCGACAAATAGAAGCTGTGTGTACTCTACAGTAGATGATTTAAATCAAGAAAATATACAGGGGGAAAATATTGTTTCCTTGCTGAAGTTCAACCACATTGCTCCCCAAGCAATGGGGAGATTAATGAGTCTTTGTTTTTTTTTCCTGCCCCAGCTTTACTAAAACTCTTCAATGTAAAAATACACAGTAGGTAAAGTGGGTAAAATTTATACCCTCAGGGTGAGGCAGCAATGATGCCATCTAATTCTGTCCAAAATCAAGGTAGTATTCTAAAATTAAAGCAAAACAGGAATTTAAAGGAACCTGTTTCTAAAACATCTGCACTTATTTCTATCAAGCAAGTTGATATTATTTACAATTATCCAATGATCCTTCTAATTTCATCCCACTCTGCAGCAAAGTTTTGAAATTAAAGCCCTTAATGTTTCTCCCATACTAGACAAGGAAACTTGTTCACAATGACAACAATGACAATTGTACACCTGGGATTAAGACTCCAGTCAAAACAGATGGCCTCTCCGGGAACTTCCACACTACTAGAATTTCCACTTCCATTCATAAAAGCAAATACCTTCACTGCCTCAGCTCACATGCTGGTCTATGTTTACAGGTTTAGTGCCTGCATGCAGAGAACATGACTCAGTATCGTTCTCTGTCCTTCCAGTGATCAATCCAAGATAGATTGCAAAATAGATACATAAATAACTCCATAACCAATTCCATTGCAAGCTGCCAAGGGCTTCCCATTCACCATGGGGCCAGTTTACTATTGCTTTAGAAAAGTCCTCTGGCTTGTGAAGCTGCCATGATAGGCATCAATTATTTTGCAATGGGCACTATTCCCAAGAGCAGATTTTCCAGGACCATGAAAAGGGGTATAATTTTGATAATGTGCTGTACATTTTGCAACGTGTTAAATCTTTTGATAAATCCCCTCTCCTCCACACCACACATGGGTCTCCAAAGGGCTAATTTCTACAAAGCCACATTGTTAAAGCTACACTTTTATGGACTATTGATGTAATCTTCCCCTAAGTCCAAATCAAGAAATATATCCTAATTATGAATGAGAGCTCCAACTGCAAATTAACAAACATGCCCAAATAATGCACAAGAGATCATTGGGCTGATGCAGCATTTTCTATTCTGGTATGCAATGGGTAAAGTGACTGGATTCTTTATCCGTATACAGTTTTCTTAGTTATTTTGCTGCCCAGAAAGATGGACTACCAGTTTGCCAAAACTGTTATTCATAGCAATTTGTACTGCAATTTAAAAAAAAAATCTCCCTGAAAAAAATAGTTCTGCATACACTGCTAGATCTATCACTGAGTTCTGTGAATTGGTCCAGAGGTCATCAGTATTTGGGAGCACTTTAAACTTTTAAATCCCCATTTTTGTCTTACATTGGATGGTGTCCGTATGCTCCCTTATGTCACAAAACTCACTGGAGGATAGCAAAATCACAAGACTTTCAATTATAGGTTTTCTCTCTCTCCTGATGTGCAACACTGAATGAGGACCAAAATGTTTTTTTTTGTTTTTGTTTTTGTTTTTTGCTTGGATTTGTTTCGGGGCTTCCCAGAGCCATGCAATTTTAGAAATAAAAATCTCTTTTGGAGAAGTGAGGCTTGAAGCCCTTAAGCAGTTTTTGAAATAAAGAAAAGGCTAGGATAAGAAAAAAGATCTTGAGATCAAATCTAAAGCAAGTCCTAGAACAAAAAATATATATCTGCTTTGAATAAGCAAGAACCTTTATTTTATTCCTGTTTTGAAAATGAAATGCCCGTGTCTGGATACCTGTACATTTGTATATGTACAAACACACGTTTCTAAATATAAATATATACCTCTTTCTGTTCCCCCATATATAGTATCCTTTTCTCCTCCACATATTAAAATAAATAGTGATAACTTAATATTTACTGGTTTAACTGACTGTCCAGCTATCCCAGGGGCTTTTCTGTTCAACAGGCCAACTTCACGCTGCACTCATGAGCTTCCCTTGGGAGAGGAGGGGGGCAAAAGGGTCAGGCTGATGAAAGCATAGTCATGACGCTGGTGCCAACCCTAATCTATGGGCCATGCAGTGTTGCACATTATGCCTGAAAGTGGAAGAGCTTGTTGTCTGATGCCACTGTGCTGCTTTTGTTGCTCAGATAAAAGCAACAAGGTTTTCCAGATGTCCCTGGCAAAGGGACAAGCAATACCAGGACATCAGGACTTAATCACATAAACGACACAAATTATGTACAAATCAGTACACTTTGAATCGTTTGTGCGATGATATCTTCCAGATACTAGACGACTGCCCAGAAGCCTTTTTATGGGCCCAAACAATTTTTACTGGGTGATACCAGAAAGCTGCAGTAAAAGAGGTGAAAATAAATCTTCGTTATCTCCCCTCAGTGCTATTCAACTTTAGACATGTAAAAAAGCTAAAAAAAAAATATATGGATTCAAATGCATCCTTGGATTCAGAGGATTTTAAAGATTAATATTCAATTGAAGCCAGAACTTTTCCTTTTAGGACTAATGGATAAGCAGTTAGAAAAAAGCCACGGAAGATTATTTCAATATATGATTACTGGGGCGAGATGATTATATGCACAGAGATAGAAAGTTTCAACACTACCCACCATGGAGGAATTGTTGGTGAAATGGACAGATCCTGCTGAAAAGGGTAAACTAACTTTTTTTTTTTTGGTATGATACCTTTTGGCTGTAAATTGGCAGTTTTCATTGTAAGACCTATACAATAGCCCTGTATCATGGCTATTCCTGTCAGAGGAGAGGTCTTTTGGGGTTTCGAGGAAATCTAGAGCTCTGGCTGACCTCACAGTTCTCCTGTAATGTGAATGTCACTAGCTGAAAGAAGATGGCTTGAACTCATGTCCATCTGTGGGCTTTTTCCTGAAAATATTTTCCTCAAACCAGTTTAAAGCTCACTAGTCATTGCTTCCTTTCCTCTATGAAGTTCAGTGGGCCTATTGCTAAGCGGCAATGTTTTGCTTAAATGCAGTGTATACAGGTAGACCTTGACAACAGTTCATTTAGTGACTGTTAAAATGGAACAGAAAAAAGTGACTTATGACAGTTTTTCACAGGACTGTTGTAGCATCCCCATGGTCACATGATCAAAATTCAGACATTGGCAAGTGACTCATTTGGGGTTGCGGTGCCCCATCTCTTGCGATCCTCTGACAACCAAAGTCAATGGGAAAGCCAGATTCACTTAACAACGGTGGTAAAAAAGACCATACAATGGGGCAAACTGCCTCGCTTAACAACAGAAATTTTGGGCTCAATTGTGGTTGTAAGTCAAGGACTCCCTGTATTTCCACCATCAGGAGGGGATGTGTCCGTGCCTGTTAGTCAGAGAACAGGTGCCATTTTGGTGTTCAAAATACAAAGGGTGGCTTTACTTCCTGGAGCCTCATGTTTGCTCCTTCAATATGTGCATGATCGATACATCTAAAAAGCTTGTCTGTACAATCTGGTGGCCAGCGGAAGGCGCGTTGGAAATCCTTGCAAAATTCACATCTGTGTCTTTCCAACTTTATCTGTCAATAGTGGCTCATGAATTCCGATTCCTCCCCACCAACCTCTCTGCTTCCATTGCTCCACCTGCCAGCCCGTTGCCTCTCATTCGCTCTGGCCTGCTCGCTCATTCCGGCTCTCTCCACAATGGAACTGATCCATTTCCAACATCAGAATCAGGCCAGCTGCTCCTGCCAAAGAGACTCCTCCCAACCACCAGGAATCTTCCTGGATTTGATGCTTAACTCTCCTGGTAGCCTAAATCTCACCCAGGCAGCAGTTTATTGCTACGCAGCTGCAGTGGTGTGGGGGGTGGGGAGAGGACAAGGCCAGCAGGCCTTTGTGAAATCAAAGCTTGCAGCTGAGCTTTGGCTGCAGTATTCTTGCTGCTGGGATCATTGAAATGTATTTCTATTTATATAGTCCTGTTGAGCCCAATGGGGTTGACAGGAGCTCCGAGTTTCTGCTGTAAACACCAAGTTCTGCCCTGCTGTCAGCAGCTGAATAATTCCTGGATTGTTGTATATAGGCTTCTTGAAGCAATATGGTTGAGGTGGGAAAAAGGGCTACTGGTTATTATAGGGCTTTTGGGTGTCCTGAACTGTGATCCAGCAGATGCTCTCTCTCTCTCCGCATAACCACACAAAACACCTCTTACCTCTCTTGCAGTGAGTGGCTCTCCAATATCCAAGCTCCACTGGGAGCCATGTCTTCTTCCACTTCCTCCTCTCTGTGTAGGCCATAAGAAAGGACTAACAAGAAGCAGGCGTTGTTTCAGGGCAAAAAGGAATTCCAGCGTGGGCCTGTGTGTGCATATGGATATATGAGGGAGTTGAGGGGAAGGTGACCAAAACTTCCCCCTTTTGCTGGAGCTGGAAGGATTTCTCTTTTTGACTGCAAAGGTTTTGGGATCAGAGAATAACATGGCTGATCTCAGATATGAAAATATATTAGACAAGAGATAGGAGCGTCCAACACCACAATTCCAGGTTGATAGCCCTGCTTTCTACTGTACCTGTCACAGGCCATTCAACTCCTTGTTCTCACCCCATGGGGATCTAAAATTTCTGATTCTTTCTTCTGTGCTGCTGGACATCCTTGGAACTAATATTTGATGCACTGGGCTCCTGAAGTACTTTTCCATTTGATGCTAGCATCTAATAGCCTTATGTCTTTAAGATCAAAACCATTTAAGACATTTATCTTTTGCTTTCCTGCTGCCTAATCCCCCTAATCCCCCTCTCAACAGCTGTTTCAGCCCTCAGCTGTGGTTGTAACTAACTTCAGATTGAGTGACTAGCCAATGAGTTGTGGCAAAGAAACCCAGGTCCCTGTTGTCCCCTGGACAGGGACAAGGTGGGCGTGTCTGAGTTATTACCAGATGTAATCCTGTCTCTGGCAATTGGACATCCTCAGGGCTTGAAGAGGTAGGTGGGGGGAGGAGAGCAAGAGAATCATTCTCAGCAAATGATGCCAGACAAAGAGAGGGAGAGAGAAGCAATATGCCCAGGGAAACAGAACAGGGCAGGGAGGGAGATGAAACAAGAGCCCAGCATCTATTTTCCAGCAAGGCATTTCATTGCTTTCCACAGCAAGATATATGGATGGCCAGGAGAATAACCATGGGGATATATCAGAGAGCGCACTCTCACTCACCAACCAATTATGAATTCATAGGCCCTCTCTTTTCTAAAAGCAACACTGCAAGTGATCTTAAGGGACAAATGGGGTGAGATGCCATTAGCAGTTGGGAAGGGTAAATAGCAAGCTTCAAAGAAATTCCTCCCAAATCAGGGTTTCAGCCTTTTGCACACACAGATGCTCTCACCTCGGTGGAGTCCCGATCCAAATCAAGGGAGCCCGGGCCTGCTCTGTGAATTGAAACGTTAAGAGGAGAGGAGAGCTGAAGCTAGAGACTAAAAAGCTAGTTTGTGAGATAAGTCGTCTTCTTGGAAGGCTAGCTTTCTGCCCTGTAAGCCTAGCCCCTAAGCCTCGGTAGCTGCATGTCAGAAATGGGTCAATGTTTGTGCAAATGGCAAGCACTTAAAAGGCAATTCTTAGATCAGCCCTGGTGGACCGGAGGATTATGGAAGTGGAATTCCAACCCCTTGAGAGGTCACTAGATTAAGGAAGGCTATCTAAGATTTGATAAAAGCAATCACTTTGTTTGCAGAATATGTGCAGTCATGCCTAACGTAATCAAGGTTTGCTTAATTCACTTTTGTGGTTGTACACAATGAATTGTAAAATAATTATATGAATCAGTACTGTAGGTGTGGCACACAACCGCTATCACTACCAGGCTTCATATAAAGCTACTCAAATACACTGGAAGCAGGGCGGAGGGAATCAAAAGCTAAGCTCAAAATCATGTCAACTTATTCTCAAGAGGAGCCAGGCTTCCACCAAATTTGTTGTCTGAGATGTAGGAAATGAAAGCAAAATTAAACAGAAAACCAGGCTAATCTTTTTGGGATGAACTGTTGTTGTTTTTTTTTTAAAAAAAGTTGGTTGAACTAAATAAAAATAGGGAAGGCAAAATAATAACAAGGAGAAGGGAAGAGGAATATGCAGTTCATATCCAGCTTATGAGTGCAATTTTATAACATATAAAGAAAACATACTTGATTGGTACCAATCAGAAAGAGCCTCAAAGACACAAAAAATAGAGCCTGGGAAATTTGTCTATATTTAATTTTGTCCAGATGTCCAGGCACTTTTGAAGAGTGGGGGAACAGCAAGCATGACTGAGACCTGCTGTTTCAGGACTATAGACCCCCATTAGCAGATGGAAATCATGCTGTGTGCTGGCAGGAATGCCAATTAGATGAGGAAGGCAAGGGAGCCAATAGCTAGTATCTCCCTTCTCAGTGGAGACCATATGCAGAGCTGATACCTGAGGCTCCTGCTCAGGGTTTACCTTCTCTTTGATGGGGCAATGTTGGCCCTCGGTGCCACCTTTATTGTCCCCTCTGATCCTACTGAAGAGGGGGAAGCATCCTATACTTGCCTGAAGCTCTCCAATTTGGCATTGGAACAGACTGGATCTAGACTAGAGGAAGAGGACAGCCAAACTATTAGTAGCAAAGTGGAGGTGGTTTTCTCCAGAAGTGGTTCACAGAGGTCACTCCACAGAAATGTTGTGTTATGGGCATATCTATCATTTTCAGAGGAGGAAGGTGAACCAGATGAGATATCATCTCAGTTTCATGCTGGGAAACCAGAGGTGGGCATCACTAGTGGGGTAGAGTCATGCCTACTGTCCCTGTCTTAATTTTGGAGAATGAAACCAGAGTCATGGCTATTTGACCAATAGGAATAACCACAGCTGCCACATGGAAAACCAGAAAACACAGTGCTCCACTGCCTTGGGAAGACCCTTAATAATGCTCTTTTTGGGATAAACTATTGTCCCTGTGTAGCCTGGCTTTCATTATGAGACCTGAATTTGATATGCTTAGATGCAAGCTGGGAGCTCTTCATTTAAGTCCTACTGAGTACACCATGCATGGTGCAGAAACATTGCCTGCCACAGATTATCTTGTGAATTTTGTGCACCCAGTGCCTTGTCTCTGAGCTATGGGATCCTCTCTGGAAACCTTGATTCCTCCTCTGGACCTGATAAGTTCTTTTGACCTTATCTGCTGAAACCGAGCTGTTGGCGCAATTTGGACATGGCCTTTTCTTTGCATTTTCATGTCAAGGGTGTGCGCTTCTGTGATATGCAATCTTTCTTAATGTTTGTCAAGCCTGCAGACCAGGGTCAAAGGTCTCCAAAACCTACTCATAATATTCTTCATATTGTGAGGATGTGCAAATTTCTTTCCTTTTTTTTAGTTGTAATGATAGCATTACTTAGTGATTATGAGATCTATTTTATCATACATGTGCTTGTCTTCCCAAAGAAGAAGTGGACAAAATAGTTTACTCTAAGGAGCATTCACTTGGTGATTCCTGCATTTCTGATTTTGAGTTGTTAACTGCACAATCAGATCCAATGTAGAAAGGCTGTAGTAATGCCTCACCTTGCAAGGTCCTGTGCAGCAGCTTTTCAGTAGAAAAAAGACTTCTTAGTTTGTTCTGGCTCTACCAAAGTGGCATTGGTTTAAGCTGGAACTGAACCAGAAGCGTTTTCAACTGCAGCTGAAACAAATCCCAATTACAATAAAGCTCAGTGATTTGACTAAAGAGAAGGTCATTACTGAGAGGTAGGAATATCCATTTTATAAATGACTTTGCTATCCCCAAACAAGAGAAATTTACAATACCCCTTCTTTCTTTTCCTCTCTCCCACTTTCTATCAGAGAGGAAAGATTATGAGAAATACCCAGTAAGAATAGTCTTGTTAAACGGATAAACGTTCAATTTATTCCCGGCCAATATGACCGTAGAAATTGTAATTCAATACTTTTAGAGAGCATTAAGTTCACCATTTGCTGCAGGGTGGGGCTTTGCAATCCAGTCAGTGAGGCAACATGACTGCTAGACCTTCATACAAATTTTATTTTTGGTTATTTGATGGAGAGGCACTTGTTCACTACTTCAAGAATCAGATTTTGAAATGTGTTTTTATCTGTTGGGTGATTCATTTTTCAGTCGAGAGAAGAAGAAAAATGCTGTGTAAGTGAATGTTTGTTCCATTCTGAAAACACAACTTGCTTGCTCAAATTGGTGCAGCATACTTGTTCCATGAAGATAATACATTACTTAAAATGGTCCATAAAGCTTCTCTCTTTCATTTGAATCTGTCATTTGCTGTAGTTTAACCTTCCCAACCCAGACTCCTCCAGTTGTGCTGGGAATAGAACACTTAGAATTCCTGGGCATCACAGCCAAGATTCATGAGTGCTGGAAATAGAAGGAATTGTATCTCCAATACATCTGGAGAGTATTTAGTAATCAAAGTTCACTGACACAACAACTTCTAAACCATAGTTGTCCAACCTTTTGGCTTGCCTGGGCTCCATTGAGTGAACAGGAATTGTCTTGGGCTACATATAACATATACAATGTAGTCTTATGGAGCTGCATTACTAGTTGTCCAGGACTGCATGCAGCCTCTGGGCTACAGGTCAAACACACCTGCTCTAAAACCTTCTCCTTATCTACAGAATGTGTATTTTAAACAGCACTAAATTCAGATTCAGATGTCTACGCAGATATACATTAATAGTGTTTTTCATGCATTGCTAGAGTGAACTCAGTTTCCAATTAATTCCAGGCATTAGCAAGTCTTATGCTTAAACCCCGTTTAATTTTCTAAATTGAAAGCACCCTACTTTGATTCATAGAGGTAGTACAAACTTTTTTTTTTGCTTCTAGCTTATCGGTTCAAATCCAGTTATGGTGATAAAATTGCTTGATCAATACACGTTTGCAAATGAAATGGCAGTATTGGCACTGTAGCATTTTTGCAATTTGGGAGGTTTCCTTGTAAGTTGATCATCTGGCTCCTTATTCCGAAGTGCGTTCTGCCAAATTCAGGTCAGCTTTCACAAGGGCACAGGACTGTAGCCTGAAAGTACAGGACAACCAGCCCTCTTCTCGGTGATCCTGAATCATTCCTGAGTAATGATGCTTGTGGCTTTTAATGCCGCCCATGCGCACCTTAATGCAAGTCCTTGGCAGGGCCAATGCAAGCTACTTACATTGATCCTAGTAGGGCAAGGGAAGGAAAATATAGCTTTATGGCTAGAACACCGGGCTCTGTTTAATTTCTTGCCATGCCAGGCCTTGCTTAAGAAAGCTTTCCATGATGGCACTTTGCCATCTGAAACCCAAAGATCTTTGGTATGCAGCTCTTGATTGATCCAGGAAATTTAGTGAGCCTTTAATACCCTCCTCCACAAAATGCTCAGAAATAACTCACTCCGGCGATGGTGACCTTGCAAATTCATTACCACATCCCTCCAAAGGGCCGAGTTAAGGTTATGAATGCATAAGATGGCATACACCTCCTGGCTGATTCCAGTTGCCCTTGTGGGTAAAGGACACCCGTCCGTAGCCTCCTCTCACTCTGGAGCCAAAAAGTTGGCTCTGGAGTTGGGATCTGCATTTCAGCGTATTCATGCAGATTAATTTAGGAACATTAGGAATTATCAGTAGTTTCAACTTCTTTGTTTATCAACATATTGCTTAGGGACATTGCCCCAGTCTTCAGAGAAAGAGAGGTTAGTTAATTCATGAACTGTTAATGCTTTTTCAGTGGGCCACAGAGCAAACACCACCTTATATATACCCTGTGCTTTTTTTCCTCCTTCTTTCTTCTAGCATCCAAACACAAACACAAGAGTAAGAACTGATCACTGTCCTGTAAGCCTTTCTATATTCACTGTTTTCCTTTGAAGTGTTTGAAGCTGGTCTCTTTTATAGAAGGAGCATAGGCACTAGGCAGTCAGTAAGATCATGTGTACACTGCATATCCCCAAGATTACATTGAATACCAAGATAATACAGCTTGTTCTTTGAGTAAGTTATTTGATGTTAGTAAATCTGACTGATTGCTCCTTTGGCACTGTTTGAACTCTAGTAGTAGCCACCATGCTGGATCAGAACACTTTCACTCTGTGCCTCTGGCTTTCTCCAGGCTTGCACAAGGCTTCCAATATGGTTTTAAAGATTGCGCCACCAAAGGTTTCCATTATAAGAAATCTGAGTTTTTAAAGAAGCTGACGTCCGTATCAGATACATTCCGTCTTTATGCATTAGAATTAAGGGTGCCTTGAATTCATGGATTGGAGGCTTCGGTGTGGTTCAGTTGAGAAGAAAGAAATGCTGTATGAATGGCTCTGATGTTCAGAAGTCTGTACAAATTCATGAATAAGCAGACCTACAAGATATGGGCTTAGCTCTCTATGTAGAAGTCCTGGTTGGGAGGGAATACAGATTATTTCAGGAGAAGATGTAGGTTTACTGTACAGACACAGTACCAGGCAATCCCTTCATATCTCATATCTCATCATATTCCATCTGTCAAAGGGAGACATCACACCTTCACCAGAAACTAAAACAGGGTTAGTTGCAAGGATGTTGTGAAGCTGATGTGGGATGGTGCAAATGGGGCACTTAGAAAAATGCACCCTTCTTTGTACACCAAAGATTCAACTTTTCCTGGCCCAAGCATATATACAATATACAGAAGATATAAGCTATATTTTCCTATGCATCTCACACATGCATATTAATATGAAATCAATGAAGAAACACGACCTTTAAGAAATGTAGGAGTGGGAAACTACCCAGAAAGAGAGAGATCAGAAATTCACACGTAGAGGAGCTATTGAAGTTTATCAATATCTCTCTTACCTCTACATCCCTGGAACAAAGGTATGAGGACGAGATACATAGAGAGATGGAAAGTAAACAGTCAAGGTCTAGAATGAACTTGCATAGATATTCCATATGGGGAAAGAATGGGATAGAGAAGTCCCGAGTTCCCTTGTGCCTTATGCTGTTCTAAGGCTATTTGGGTCGCAATGAATGTCCAAGGAGACATTTCCTGAGAGCGAGAACAATAAACCAGTGGGACGGCTTGCCTTCAAAGTTGTGGGTGTTCCCTGATTGGAGGCTTTTAAAAATAGATTGGACAGTCATTTGTCTGAAATGGTATAGATTTTCTGCTTGACCAGGAGGTTGGACTAGAAGACATCCAAGGTGCCTTCCAACTCTGTTATTCCGTTATTCTGAATTACTATCTCAGCAGTTCTATTCCATGTTTGATTTGCCTTACTGCTGATTTGCTACTCACTTAACAGAGAATTAAAAGCTTACAGATAAAACAAATGGAGGAAAAGAAAATTGATGGCTATGGTTACAGGAGAGAGCAAATTCCCAATAACTTTTGCATAGACCATTGTTGACTTAGATTGGCCTTGCCTAACCAAACATTGCCCGCCTGACAGTCTTAGCCCATGCCACTCTCAGACCAGCCGTGCCAGGCTGGGGGAAATGGACAGATTCCTAGGGAAACACTTTTGTTGTTGTTGTTTTGGAAATGCTGAGCTTGACTATGCCAATTTATGTAGCAGCTGATCACACGAGCAGATGCCATAGAAGAGGGAGAAAGGGCGAAGATTAATTAGGATACACCCAGGTTTCAAATACACAACCTTAAACGTCTCTGGGAACATGAAACCATGTATGCACAAGTTGCGGGTGTTTGTGTGCATGGAAGAGAAAGGGTGGGCTGGAAGCCCTGGGATGTGTGTAATTTGTAAAGATTCGTGCTGTGAGGTAGGTGTGTGCCTGTATATCTTCTGGAGCTTTCATTCTCACATCCCAATCTCTCTCCCCCTGCTGCTCTGAAATAGCATCTGGGATAAGGGGTCATGAATATTTCACAAGGATAATTACCTGACCTGGAAAGACTCAGCCTGCTGGAGTCTTGCTGGCAGATTTAATGGCACTTTCCTCCCGATTCACGGCTCAGCATGGCCCTTACTGCAGCCTTGGCCTTAGTGTGCAACCCCCTGCCAATTAACCCTAATTTCAGTTGACCCACTCACTCCCAGCATAACCCCCTCCGTAACATTGTGGAGTAATTCTGCAGATCATCCTGCCTACACCTCCCCCCACCCCACCAACCCCAGTTCTCCTCCCTCTCCCCATTTCTGAGATCCTGGTAATAACCTGCTCTCTGCTTAACTCTTGCCCCCAGCATGAAGCATACATGTAGATATGTCCGTGAGTGTGCACAGAGACACCCTGCACCTGTATGCTCACATTTAACTCTGACTACTAGAAGACAAAGGCTAAAAATAGCTCCCTCTTCTAGCTCTCCTCTCTCTCCCTTATGTGAAGTTAAATTAAGAAAGCCGCCCTTAGACTAGGAGGATACATGCTCTTCCTGCCATTTCAGCCCAAGTGCCAACAACTCTTCCCCTTGCCACATGCTGAGAAAGACCCTCTCTAGCCCTACCGCTCTGCCATAATTTGCAGTCTCCAGAAGATTATTAAGCAACCAGAAACCCCGGTGCCAGCCATAAAACCCACAGATCCCTCTAGATACATAGGTCAGGGCTCTATTTATTTTAGAAAGCACTGGATCTTGCCGTGTTGCTGCAAAACAGACTAATACGCTGAGGCGTATTTTGAAAATTCAGAACAAATCTAATAGAGCAAATAGGAGTGTTGGGTTTAGACTGTCTCCCTGTTGGCAAACACAGGGAAGGAAAGAAGTAGAAAAAAATGTTTTTAATATATTGTGTTGCCAAAAAGTAAAGGTTTTGGCAACTAAACAAAAGAAATCAAGCAAAACAAATCTTAAAACAAAGGAAAAACTGTATGAGAAGTGCCAACACAGAACATTTTCAAAGTAACAAGTCACTTAAAGGATAATTTCTGTTTCATTTGAATTATTGGTGACAAACGTCCTTCTTTAGAATGAGAACAATATACTTGTGTATTTTTTTTAATATGTGGGACCCAGAAAGAATTCTGTATAACCAGAAAACGAGAGATCAGGGGGGGGAAATGACAGTGGTACTTTGGTACTTATTGTTAATTGGTTCCAGGAGGTGCTATGAGTACCAAAAATGATGAGTACCAAACAAATTTTTCCCATAAGGAATAAGGTAGTGAGTTAAAAGGCAGCCGACACTGGCAGGTTCTAGATTGTGCGTTGAGTACCAAACAAATGATGAGTACCGGGACAAAAATTTTGCATCAAAATGCTTTGACTACCAAATTCAAAGCAGTTGAGTACCAAGGTACCACTGTATTCTGAACATCATTTTATGACCAGTCCTACACTAGGAAGGCTCTGCATCGGTCCTGGAGAATGTTCTCTTCTATGATAGAAAGAATAACTGAATGGACCTGAAAAATGAACACTAGTGCCACTTACAACTCTGATTCTTTCCTTACACTCTTGTTAGGAAAAGAATCAGAGTTGTAAGTGGCGCTATGTTCATTCATAGGAATCCTTGCAATGGCTTTCCATCTTACTCAGATGGAAAATTTCCACCTGACACCATAATGAGTGGGCTGGTTTTGAAGGTGTTATTTTTGAGACTCTGAGTGGAGGTCTTCCACACTGCTTCTTCTGACTTGTTCTCACTAGACTCTTCTTTTCCAACTACTGGTAGATCTAACATTTTGCGACACACTTCCAAGAGAATGCTATTTTCCCCATGGATGCTGTGGGCCTGGCCAAGCAATGTCTATGTTCCCAGCACTCCCAACAACTTCCTCCTCAAAGGGCAGATTAAGGGTGACCAAAGCTTTAAAATTAAGGCATTTTAATTGTTGCATTCTGTACTGTGTAAACCACTAAAATATTTGCGTTTAAAGGCAGCATAATCTGGCTACTCAGTCAGTAATTTGATCTGATCAGAGGGGAGGGAAATCAATTTCAATCTGAGTGTGCAACAACAGCTATTGCTAACCTATTTGCTGACCAATTTCTAGTACAGTTGGAATTAGTCTTGTCAGAAATCTCCTGAATCTCTTCAGTTGACTACATTATTTTTAGGCATACCATTTGACAAAGTAAACACATAACTGCAGGAACCATTTGCATTATAGAAGTGTACATCAGAGAGTCAGGCTCATGCAGGTTCCTTCTAGAGTGTGTGTCCTTTGGCAAAGCTCGGTTACAGTCTTGATCTTAGGGAGAATAGTTGCACCGATGTGTGTTTTGAATAAGTGAAAATCCCAGATAACTTCAGTGTGATCTTTTTCAGCAGACCAAGGGCATTGGATTGGACAGGAAGGTATTTCAGCTGGTCCCAATACAAGAAATGGGTAGTGGGGAAAATGTAGATAGGAAAGAAGCTTCCCTTTCAAGCTACTTTCTGGGTTATTAAATGGAATGTTTAAGCAGCTTAGTTCACAATACACTGAATCATTGTGTATTACATTGTTCATTTGGTTGAGTGACTAAATTGTTCCAGCCATATCAAAATAGTTTAATATTTCTCTAACTGTCCATTGTGGTAAAAGGGGAGACATGGAGGCACCAGAGGAAAGTCACACCCATCAAAATTAAGACCATTTTTTATGAATAAAGATCAATTCACATGAATTTATCATATGATCGCAACCTTTCTCTAAAGTTTTAATTACAGAAGTGAAGGGACTGCAAAAATCATGAAATCCAGCCTTCCACAGCCTGGTGCCCTCTTATGTTAGATCAGACTTCCAGTCAAACCAAGTAGATATAACCAATGATCCTGATGGCTGGAAGTGTGGGGAGTTTTAGTTCAAGTTGTTGGATATTACTGAATTGGGGAAGGCAGATTTGAACTAACCGCTTGTCAGTGCAGAAAACCCATGGTTAAGAATATTTGATATGGATTACTGAGAAGCTGAATGGTTCCCTATCTACTCAAGAGTCATCCAACGATTTCCGGTTTCAATAACCAGTGGAGCAAACTTCCATCATCACACCCCTATCAATTAAGATGATCAACCTTACAATTAAGTGTGTGAATTGCTCTTCTGGGGTCCCCTCAAATAATTAAAAAAAACACCAGATAATAAGAAGTCAAGAGTGATCAGAGCCCCAAATTTTGATTTTTTGTTCTTTAGTTCTGGAAGAGGACATAGTATCCTTTAGTTGAGGGGTCCTATCCTATGAGACAGAGCAGGCACTTATATGCATGAAAGGATATTGTTAAAAGAATGGAGGCTCTGAAAAAAGAGGTCCTCATCTATAGTTCCTTCTCATGCACAGAAGAGATCCTTGCCCTGTAGAGGATATGGAGACTACGGAAGGCTCCTTACACACTCAAGAAGCAGTAGGATTTAAGGAACATCTCTAACAGAAGAGTTTTGCAACACTCTAGAAATAAAAAAAAATGGATTGCCCTTGCCATATGTTCATGAAATATAACAGGTGCCACATAGAAAGTGGCTTCAAGTCTCACAATTGGCCAGAAAGCAGCAGCAGCAGTAACAGACCTAGTCAGTCTTCCTTTACCCCTGGGTTAGGGTGAAGGTGAATCACTTTGGCCTCAGCTAAGTGCTGGGTAGGGATCCAGCCTCCCCACAGTCTCAAAGTTCCCAGACTCTGTTAGCAATCAGTAGAGTAACCACCCTCCATTGTCAAAACTATGAAAGTTCCAACAGAATGAATAGACAGGAAAGGAGAAATAACCGGAAGCCGATCCTGATTGCTCCAGAGTCCAGAGAAGAACAAGAAGTCCCTAGGCATCCCTTTTTCAGTTGGCTTCCTTCTCTATTAC
>JANHJO010001657.1:76648-86863 GCA_032468235.1 Pseudoxyrhopus heterurus | reverse complement strand
GACTGATTGTGAATGACCCACAGACAGCAGTTCCTCCTCTCTTTAGGATTTAAAGATACTCCTGCTCTCATGAAGCCCCCTACAGCTCCAATCAAACTCAATAGGTTGATGGCTGGTCGGAGGGCAGCCTTGAAAGACTGCTTCGTTCAGATAGCGCATGTCATGTCCCTTGCGTTCTGCAGGAGAGGCGCATATGACGTCTGAGATGGAGACATGCGTGCGCTGGAACCAGGACCAGAGGGAGTAGGCACGGCAGTCACAGGCCCAGGGATTGTTGTTGAGGCGCAGAAACTCCAGGGAGGGCAAATCTGAGAGTGTTTCTCCAGACAGAGCTGTCAAGCTGTTGTTGAACAAATACAGAATGGTAAGCTTTCCCAAATCATGAAAAGCCCACGTAGGAATTGTGTGCAGGTGATTCCGGTGCAGCAACAGGCGGTCTAATCCAGACAGGCCACGGAAGACATTCTCTGAGAGCTTCCAGATTTTGTTCCCATGCAGAAAAAGATGGCTCAGGTTAGCTAAGTCCACAAAAAGGTCATCCTGGGAGACAGGGGAAGAATGAAAGCTGTGAAATTCTGCTTTTGTGAAATGGCTCGGCCGACTGGCCTCTCCTACACCTGAAATGCTGCAAACTCAATTCATTGCCCTACATCTCAGAAAGGTTGACTTTCTAGCCAACCTTCCCCTGCTTCTCCCTGCTTCGGTCTACTGTTGCATGGGAGCCTAACATGTTTTTATTACATCGATCCCTCTTCTTTAATGTCCCACAGCACAAGGGAGAAACGTTCTCCCTCCGCGTGCAGCCACCATTGTCTCCTCCAACTAAGGATGTGGCTGGAGGCAATGAGGCATAATCTGTAAATGCATTTTTACTGCTGCAGGGCCAGACTGCAGTTTCTCCACTCTTAAGCCACAGCGCCTGCAGCCGGATAGGTGTGTGGTTTTAGAGTGAGTTGCTGGCAGGGCATTGTGCCTTTCGGGATGATCCTGCATGAGGATGAAGGTTGAGAGCCACATCAGTTCTTTGCCAGTTTTCAGAAAAAAAATTGGGAGGGGGTATCGCTCTCTTGGGAGATATTTCAAACATTAAACCATCTATTTTCATATTATTCTTAAGAAGTAGATCCCTCGTGTCACATCCCTGTTCTGCCAAATTAGCTCTCTCCCACCTATTTTACTCAAAACCCAGAAGCCACATCTTTTCCCGATTCTGTTTTTTTCCCCTACTTCCCAGCTATATATAGTTTCAGAAACTTTTTGGGCAAAGCCAAGCTCGTTTTTGCAAGAACCCAACATCTTCCAGGTGAGGAAGGACAACCATAAGGGAAGGAAGATCACCTCTCTCTCTGCCCCCACTGTCTTTCTAGAGTGGAAGAGGGTCATTTATGGCTCATGGGCTGCACAGTGTTCCTCTCATTGTGTTCACTTCATGACCTTCTGCCCTGATCCTGCCCATGTCTTTTAATCAGTCGTGCACACATACATTTCGGAGTTTGGCCTCCTGCCTGAGAAAAGATTTCCCAGCCTTCCTCATGCTAGGCCAGATTCAGCAGATTGCTCACCTGTAGGCAAAGCAGGTTGTTTTCCTGAAGATAGAGGTATTGGAGGCTGTAAAGATTGCGGAAGATCGTGTTTGGGAGGCTGCCCAGCTGACAGCGATAAAGGTGCAAAGACTGCAGCCGTTCAAGTCCACGGAAAGTATCGGGTTCGAGTGTGCGCAAATTGCGGTTGTCCCCCAGATCCAGCTCCTCGAGAACCTGGAGATGGCGAAAAGTGCCCGGCTGGATGGAGGAGACGTTGTTGGAGTAGAGCCAGAGGGTGATGAGGCTGGGCCCAAACATTCCAGGTCTCAGGGTCCCAATCAGGTTGTTTTGTAGAAAGAGGCGCTGGGCATTAGGTGGTAGTATCTGTGGCACAGAGGAGAAGTTATTGGCCTGGCAGCTCACGGTGGGTGGGGAAAAGTAGCAGGTGCAAAGCATAGGACACATTGAAGATCCAAAGGGCAAGGCTAACAGCAGGAGGAAGGTAGGAGCCAAGCCTGCAAGAGAAGAACAGGGGTTAAGGCTCTCTTGGATTCCCAGGAATCTGTGAAGGCGGAATAGTTTGGTAGTACTCACTCCCCTTTGTCCATTGATCATATGAGCTGTTCTAAGAAAGCTACATACTATATACTGGTACACTGCATTATCTCATTATAGTAGCTTCGTTAAGTACAAACCAGTAGGCTCAGTTATTAAGTTTTCAACGAAATTTTAAACGATCAGAATGGATTGGCAACATTCTACCCTTTCTGTAGATATTTCGAAAAAAATCTTTTGCCAGTTACATATTCCAATTCTTACCTTTGGTCTCTGAGTACCGACTGCTGTTTTAATTGAATTACAAGGGAGCTGTAGCTCCCCCCCACACACACACAATTTTTTAAAGAGCTTGGCTGCAGAGAGAAACATCCTCAATCGTGTTGAGGCAGAAAGGCAGAAAGTTGGCACCCATGCAAGGCACAATCCCACGTGAGACGTAAGCATGCCTGTGTATGCACTTCGCTAGGCGAGCCAAGCCAAGGTTTGGCCATGCGTGTCTCTTCACAGATGGTCTCACATGAGCACTCCCCGTGCACGTGTGCACGGTTCCCTACCTCTGTATGCATGTGTGTGGGTGGCGTGACGTGATGAACGAGTAACACAAGCTGCCAATGCTGTTTCAGTAGTTCACACCACCTCCACTCAAGTCCTCCTCTCTTCCCACTCTTCCCTCCAGCCTCCCATCTCTTTCTGACAAGCACCACACAAAAGCAGGGGCTTTTCAAGCTACCACCTCCCTAACTGGAGATCTGAACTCAACCCTATTCTGATCAGCACCCTAAGCTTCAAACTGCCAAGAAAGTTCCTACAGCAAGACACGTATTACATTCCCTTTTATTTTTAATCCTCCTGCACAAAGTGCATTGAGAAAAAGCTCCAATTGATGGAGGGAGATGGCTCGCAGCTACTCCAGGAGTAGAGAT
Organism: Pseudoxyrhopus heterurus; assembly: GCA_032468235.1. Lineage (NCBI taxonomy): Eukaryota > Metazoa > Chordata > Lepidosauria > Squamata > Pseudoxyrhopus > Pseudoxyrhopus heterurus. The sequence goes on along the minus strand of JANHJO010001657.1, from coordinate 83,859 downwards.
TCAGTTGGGAGGGTGGGGGTGGGGGGAGGGAGGGCCGAAGCATTTTCTCTACATCACTTTAGGCTATTTCCCCTGAAATGGATATTGCGACTCTCCCCTCTTTCTGCTGGCAGAATTCGACTGAAATGGGAGGCCTGAAAAAGGGAATTGTTACCTGGCAAGGTATAAGCTGGCAGCCCCCTGGTCCTGACCCTGAAAAGGGCTCCATCTATTCTGTATCTATCCTTCTGCCCCTTATTGTGCTGCAAAACTGTAAGCTCAGGTTTTATAATGACCTAGTTAGAAGCAACATGCCAGAGGAGCCAGGCGGTATGAACACTAGGCCAAAGGCAGCTCTCCTGCCAGCTGCTGACGGCCACCAAGGTAAGACCGCTGCCCCAGCACTGTAATGAGGGAAGAGATTCTGGTTCCCCGTCCGTCCGTTCCCCCCCCCCCTTGCAAAACCACCTTCCGTCTCATATGTTAACCGAGTGGGAAAGAAACCTTCGCAGACATCGCAGTGTGGATGATAGCCATTTCCTCTAATAACGCTGGCCGATTTTCCCTCCAGGGAAAAGAGAGAGAGCCCGGGAGAGAAACAAAGCCTTTCTCTTGAGCCTGGGGAAGGGAGCTGCACAGCTAACGTTGACTGTCTCTGGACTCTTCGCTGGTGCGATGCAAGCAACGGCTGTAACCCAAGCAGTCTCATCCATAATTCAGGCCTGTGGCTTTCGCTGGAGCTTGGGCAGAACAAGAGGAGGGGAAGAAATGTGAAGCTTCTCCTTTCCCCCCATGAAAGCTCTCTGGCCTATCTTCGTCATCTGGGCGAAAGGAATTTATAGACGTATTGGGGCAGATGCTGATGACCCTTCCTGCTTCCTTGTGACCCAAACAGACCCACGTTATTTCATTTCATTTCGTGCAACATTCCTTTTATAGGCATCTGAGATGACCCGTCCCTATGCATTTTTCAGCCTTCACCCCATTGCTGTTTCAATGGTCACCCAAAAATGTCTTCCTGGAGTTTCCCAACACAAAACAAACGTCGAGCTCATCAGATCAGTCCAAGCGGAGTGTGTTGGATTGGAAAGTGATGATATTAGTCTGTTCCTAACACACAGTATAAGGGATGGCCCTGCTCTCAGCTGCAATTCTCATGGGTGTCCTGTAATCCTTATACAAGCCAAGATGGGTCTTAATGTGTGCATTAGGCATTTGCTCAGAAATGGCTTTTGCAGAGATTAAAATCCTTGATTCTCAGAAGAAAAACTTCACTGAACATTCATTAACCTTGTAAGATGATTAGAGGTTGCAAGTCGTGTTAAAACAAGCCCTTCAGCATCTTCCAGCCACATTGCTATGATGAATTACCACTCTGTGCAAAAGGCGCAGGAACAAACTCACTCTGTCATGGAAAGGATGCAGCAGCTTCTGACAGAGGAATCCTCCCCTCCCCCAACTCCAGGTGTCCAAAATGCAGGGAATCCACACACAATTGTTTATCCTTCAGGAAGTGGAGAGCAATGGTACATCCTGGCAAACAAACCAGGCCTTCAGGGCAATCAAATGGAAGTCAGAAGACTCTGGAACAAAACTGCTTGAGTTGCTAACTGGAATCAGGTGTGTAGCTTTGTCATCTCATTTAGACATCTTCGAAACAATGCAACACTCCATTGGTGGGAATTGGGACTATGTGCTCATCAAACTAGGAAGAGTTAATAAATTAGTACCACCGAGGTCCATCGACATGAGTAGGTGATAACTGTGCACACTTCCACCAGCTCCATTTATATCCTGAGATGTAGGAGTAAAATAACCGCTAGCAGATGCATTTGCTAAGCCAAGGAGGAAGGAGAAGATTGGCAAATGTTCAAAATTCTACAAAAGGACTCCCCAACTACTTAAAAGTAACCATCATCTGGCTGGACACACTTATTGTGGACAATAGCACTGCTAAATGGAGAGGAAAGGAAAGGAATCAATGTGTCCATGTTTACCCTGCATTCTAACAGTGTTTCCCCAAAGATCAGATGAATATATAGAATAGGAGAAAGAAGGCATTCACCAACTCTTCCTCTTTTTCTCTCCCCTATTCAATAGTCAGTGATGAAATGAGACCGGTTCTTTATCTGCCACAGTTGGTTTTGTCTTCATCTTCCTGAAAGAATTCTTTCTGGTATCTTCAGGTTTCATTCTGAAAATCCTGACTAGACTTAAAGGTCCTTAAATATTTTTATTGCTTTCCTTGCATTCTTATACCCTGGCTTTGAACTTATCCCTGTCACTCTTCCCGGCAACATTTCCTTCATCCTGTAGGGTTTTTTTTTTTTCAATTGATGCCAGATCAGAATTCAATATGTGCCAGTGGCTGCATGTGATAATGAGCCAGGGATGAGACATTCTCCCATCTTAACGCTAGAACCTTCTTTAACAATGAAGAATTTTCATTCTCACCACTGCACTTCTATTCTTTGCCATAATTCATCGTCTACAACCTTTTTACAGTGACAACATCAGCAGTTGGAGGCTGTTGGGCCAGATCAAGTCTCTTCAGGAAGCATCATCTAATTCTCCAGTTGGTACTCTCTATAGAGAAGAGCGATGCACCAAGGTGGACAATGGGTCACTTGAAAAAAATGCAAAGAAAGATTTTGGGTCTCTCTCATGATTCCATTTTCAAGGGAACCCTCGTGTCTCTCGGGTCTCTGAAGAAAACTTAACAGTTGTCAGGACTTTCAAATCCATTTCCTGGAGTGTTGCTTTTAATGTTTCCTGAAGTTTTGAACTATATCCAAACGGATCCTTGAATGGACAACCCAAACAGTTATGCTCAAACTTTAGCAAAATCCCTTTAGAAACCACACTAGGCCCAGTGAACCAATAAAGTCCATCCTGAAAAGATCAACATAAGCAGCTGTGGGGTCTACTGGTTTCAGTTCAGCCTGTGGCAGAGGACTCTGGCACCACATGGGTCAAGACAGGCAACAGCTGACCTCTGCTCTTCATCTGATTGGTGTGGAATCAAAAAACAACAACCGATAACTCAGGCGTGGGGGATAAAGGTGGTGGTTTTGAGAGAGGCTGGCAGAAGCAGGAGTGACGAGTCTGACATGGCTGGTGACGTGAATGAAGCCAAACTCTTTTTGCGTCCATAATTTATCACCCCTCAAATAAACAGCTGCCTGTTGTTGTGTAACCCATTGAAGACCAGGCGATAAAAGGCAAGAAACAGAGCTAAGCACAAAACTGCATCCTTCCTCCAGGACGGCACCCGCTGTCACCACACATATTGTATCTTAAACTCTGATCCTTCTCGTGGCACCTAATGGGCTACACACTCCCCAGGCTGTGGCTGGTCAATGCATTTGGAGCACTTGCCTTGGCTTCTGCCTTACTCTATACTCTTTGGCCTTTTTTTTATGAATTAAGTGACGGCGGAGCATCTTTGTGAACCAGGAAATCCACTACAGGGAAGGTTCCTACATAAATACATCCTGTGACCCCCACCGGGTCTCTCAAGGCTGCTAAGAAGTGACCCCCTCCCTTCCCCATCCTCCAATATTACTTTAGGAATGCACACTTCACTTTCTCGTTCTCTCTCGGCGGCTCGGGAAGGCTTTAGATGCGATCCTAGGCGGCGGGCGAAAAAGGAGACCCCGCGGCCCTCCCCCCTCCCCCTTTTGCTCCCGCTGCGGTCGAGCGCCTGCCGTGACAGCAGACGTCGGATCGGGGCTCCGCCGTGCTTTGAGAACGGCCCTTCCGCCCGAGGCCCGCAGCCCTCCTCTGAAAACAGCGCCCGGAGATTTCCAACTGAGCGCAACTGGGCAGGAGGCTGGGCAGGCTCTGATGGGGCAGGGAGGATCTTCCCTCGAGAGGCGGCCGCCTCCTCCCAGGGGCTCCGCAAGGAGCTATAGAGCGGCTCCCAGTTCCTGCCCCGAGTCAATCCCTTCGCCAGGCTTTCCCCGCCCAGCAATTTCGCGGCGCTAAAACAGCCCTTTCCCACGCGAGGTCCCGCCGCTTTCCCGCTCCACGCTTTCTCTCCAGCAAATCGAGCCGATCCAACTCCTCGCCCCGAAAAAGAGCCAGCCCAGCTCTCCCTTACCGTACAGAGGGGATCCTAGACGGAGCAGCATGGTGCCAAGCAGATCTAGCGGACGGAGTGGCAGCAGAAGAGGAGTCAAAAAGCGGGGCAGCAGAAGCTCTGGAGGAGAATGAAGGGGAAGGAGCAGGAGGAGGAGGAGGAGGAGAGGAGGAGGAGGCGGGGACAGGGAGGGGCGCGGCGGGGGAGCTCGTGGTCGGTCGGATTCCTGGCGGAATCGTTCCGAGGATCCTAACGAGGCTCCTGCCGGGCTGAGCGCAGACCGACCGCTTGTCGTCGGATCAGTTCTTCACAATCTCAGCGCCACCCGCGGGATCTCATGGCCGGCCGGGACGACCATGAGTCCCGTTACCCTCCGTTTCTCCGGCGAGAACTGCCGGACGGAGGTTCCATCTCGGGAGAGCCGACGGGGAACATTGGCTCGGCTTGGCTAGGCGCACCTCCGCGGCTCAGCTGACCACCCCGCGAAAGGGAGGGAAGGGAGGTAGGCGGCAGCGCCTTATTCTCGGGGCCGGCCCGGGCTCCGCCCTCTCCGCTGCTGCTTTAACCCTTTCCAGAACGGGAGGGCCCTCCTCACCCACTCCCGAATAGGCCACCAGCGCGCTCGCTCGCCCGCCGGTCCGCCCGCCCGCCCTGCAGTGAGCACTCCTCCAGCCCACGCGCCTCGCCCCTTTTCAGGCGTCATCGCGTCTGGTCCCCGGGTGGATTGAATTCCGTGCCCTTTTGCCCAAAGCAGAAAGGGAACGGCGTGAGTGAGACGCAGCGCCGCATATACATAACATTTTGGGGTTCGGTATTTATTAATCCGGATTAATTCACATCGCCATTCACGCATTGGCATCTCATTCTATCTTTTTCAGTATTGGCCAGAAATTAGCCCGATCGATTTCAGAAATTGCAATCCTGCTAGCCGGAGTCATTCCCTCGCGACTCAGTGGGACTTAATGTTGCTGCTTGAATGGGCTGGTTAACTAAAGTTAAAGGATCCTTGAGATGCAGTAGAAAATCTGAGCATGCGCCTCAAGCACACCTGTTTCACTGCTCCGAAAGCGGGACTCCGTCGATTGGGAGAAGCGGAGACTTGAAGTGGGTGTGCTCTGAATCCAAGTTCTAGCCAGGCTCTTCGGAAGGGGGTGGGGCCGGAAACTTTTCCTGACAAAGGCCAAGTGAAAATGAGGAAGGGCCTTTGGGGGGAGGGCAATGTGGTGAGAAATCTCTCCTGGGAAAATCAGGCAAGGGAATACACCTCCATCCCACCGCTTGTCCCACCGAAATTAAAGATTATATCTTTGGGAACACCGGCATCGGATTTTAGTTGGAGTTGGAACAATAGGAGCTAGCGATGTAATTAGATAAATGGGAAGAAATGAAAGGTCCAGCTTTCCCGAGGACGGCTATTTGCATTGCGCCTCCTCCTAGTCCTCCCCACTTCATTACCCGAAAACCGAAGGGATGAAGGATTGCAGCTGAAATTCTGGAATAATTAAAGCAGAATTAACAAATGTATGTGGTCGGTTTACAGCGAGGAGCAGAAGAACAGTTTCACGCGGTGATATGGAACCTGGGCCCGCCGGATGGTGCTGAAGGACAGCTTCTGAGGAAGGCCGCCTTGATGGAGACTGCTGGGAGTTGTCGACCTATAGCTTCGGGAGAGATGCGTGTTCCCCTCTAATGTGAAACCTGAAAACCTCCTGAAAATTCGCTTGCTGTAAGCAGTTGGTTACTTACAACTTTTCACATTGAAGTTCCACATCCGGTAAATAGTCATTTGCAGCTCGCAACCCTCGCTTTCTAATCGGGAAAAAAAAAATCCCAGTGGGATTCATGTCCAGGATACGTGTATTTCTCTTTAGGACGTGTTTCTCTGCTTCTCTTTTAGACCTTCCTACAGCGGTTGGTTTATGAAGGAAGAAGGAGCGAGGGAGGGGCTTATCCTGGCATCAGCTGTCAAAGACCTGCCTCTCCAGAAAGCAAAGGCTCGTCCTTCCGATGGACATCCTCGATGCTCAGGCGTAACTTTTTCATGGAGCGAGCGCCGGCTTACACTGCAGCGCTTCCTCCTGCGGGATTCTAGCCAAATGGCAGGTTCGCTGCTTCAGGAGATTACAATACAAACAGGCCGTGAGAGTTTAGCTGGTTCTTACACCAAAACCACAGACTGGAGTCTGTTATCGCACAAGGATGGAGGGACCTATCCATGAACCTCTAAGAAAACCCATGAAACAGGCATGGCCCAAAGGGGTTTACAATGCCAAACCAGGACCTGAATTCTAATCGGTATTCAGCAGCGATATTCCATGGAGACATTATTTCTCAGTTTAATCTATTTTCCTGGGGTCTTGCGTGTCCATTTTGGAGCAGGATGGGAATGGGGTAAGCAAAGGGTTAAACACTTAGCTTTAACATAAGGGACATCTTTTAGCTAAATAGAAAGAAGCACACAGTGAGAGGAGGATGAATCCCAGTTGGGGGGGGGGATTCATTTGGCTTGCTCCCTCTTCCCTGATCCAGGATGAAGAGTTATTCATGAAAAAGTCCTGCATTATTCGCTTTTGATACTTGAGACAAGAAGAGTTGAGTTACTCTATGAGAGGCCACAGGAAAAGAGGAAGCCTGAGTTTATGAGACACTTTTAACCCTGGTTAGTCAAGCATGGGTTACTGAATTATCTCACTTTCTGAGTTAAACTGGGAAGATATTGGCATAATATGCTGGGCTAAAATATAGTTGGTTACCCTGCCTTCAGGGTATCTCTAGGAGAAGTCACTGGCATATCACTCTGTAGACACACTATATGATTTAATTAACCATAGTTAAACTATCCACAATAGATGGGTTCACACAATATGCTAAACTACAAATTAGCCAGATTTCACGGCTCCCTGAGAAATCACGGCACTAGCAAAGATCCGAAAGCTATTATCTAGACTAGAGAAACCCAGTTACTCTAAATAAATAAATAAAAAAATAAAAACACCCAAGCTTTAGAAGAAGCCTCAGAAAGAAGGGGGTGGAGAAGGAGAAGCAGCATTCCGGGTAAACGATAACCTGGAATAGGCGCCAGCTGGTGGAAAATTCTGCCAATGACTCCCCTGCCAATAATCCCTGCTCTCCCAGGAAAGGAAATAGCGTG
>JANHJO010001657.1:62601-75237 GCA_032468235.1 Pseudoxyrhopus heterurus | reverse complement strand
AGAACTCGGGGTGTAAAATGACCTCATCTTCCCAATACAGCGGAGTGGGCCGCGACTGTCATTTATAGGGACGTGTGTCTCTGATTGACAGGGCTACGGAGGAGGGGGGGCAAGTCTGGGGCCCGCGAACGCACGCGCACTCCCGCGCGCGCCTCTCGACTGGGGAGGACGCGAATTCGCGACCCCGCCAACCAGCGCCGGTGAGGAACTCTCGAGAGCCTCGGGAGGGCTGGGAAGGGCTCTTCTGCACAATCTGGCGCCGCGTTTGTTTGCCTCGCTGCCTCCGGAGTGAAATATCACAAGATGGAGAGACAGACGGCGAGGGGTGCGGGTGGGCGGTGGCGGGCGGGAGCTCAGGCTGACTCAGGGGGGCCGTCATCCGCTTGGCTGGCCATGTGCGGCTCGCTCGAGGAGGGAGGATGCTCCTAGCCTGCAGTGGGCCCGCAGACCAAGCTGGGCCCTCCGAAGTGGGGCAGCCCTGGGCTCCTGCCCCCCCCCCACTCCGCCGTCCCCTATTCCACAGCCCTTTCTCGCTTCTATCCCCAAAGGCGGTTGTGGGCCAGGCGCTCTCGGTGGATGCTTAGTCTTTGGGGGGGGGGGGGAGGCGGTAGTAGCACTCCAGGTGTGCCGGAATTCCAACACCCAGAACTCACCTTCGTGGCTCAAGCTGGGTGAGATTGCTAGGAGTGGGAGTCTAACCACATCTGGAGGACTATGATTCCCACTTCGAAAGATACTGTAATCCGTCCTGGGTCAACAGTTTCGCTTTGCCTGGTAAACGGGCCATTCCGCACCAGAAATAGTCAAGCGAGATTAGTAGCCTGGGTTTCTAATCCCTGTCGTTTCTCCCAGCTTCCGTGTTTGTCAAACACAAGCCTGTTAGTTTTACTCAGCCGGGTTTTGTGATTTTGGGGAGGGGTCGCCACTGATTGATAACCCCGAGAAAGGTGTTACTCTTTTTTAAAACAACTTCCAGGATGGCAAACCGAGCAGATCTTGCGACAATTAATTCTTTAGATCAGCTCCATGTTAAATGAAACCATTTGTTTCTCTTTGTTTGGCAAGAACTTCCCTGTCAATCATTTTCAGCGGAAGACCCTGAGCTATATAATATGAGAACATATGTTGGAGGTGGTGGTGGTCTATTTCAATTTTTAAAGTGCTGTCAGTTTAATGAATCTCAGCATGCACCCCCACCCAAATTACTTTCCAAATGACCCCCTTTGGTTTCTTGAGAGATTTTCATTAATGGGAGGGCTTTCTTTCATTAACGCCTCCTTTTAAATGCTTTCTTCAGCTCTTCATCTTACCCAGAACTGCTTCCAGTGTTTGAAATATGGTTAAAGAATTACACTATGATATTTGCTGATTTAATTGCAGACCCTTCCCCAAACAGTCTTAAGAATCAACTTTGAAAAAAATGACCACAGTTCAATGGGATAGTTGCCATGATTTATTTTCTTCCACCATGGTCCAAATATTTTACTCATAGGTGGTTACTGTCAATTTGGATAGAAGACAGGATCCCCCCCTCAATAAGTTGTGTATCTAGCTAACACTTTTATGATGAATCTCCTCTTGTTATATGTTGCCAAGTTACCCAATTTAGAAAGGGTTTTTTTGGCACTCTTTATAGTCTGTTTAAATTTCATCTGTAGCAAACTCAGTTATATTCTGCACATTTGGTCACCTTTCTAGCTAACTCTTGATACTGGTGTCATTTATGAATAAGTTACATATTTAATTCCCAAAAAGATCCTTAAAGGACCCAATTAGTTTTATTCATTTTCAAAAGAGTTCTCAAGGCAGTGAAGTTGAGGGTCTACATCTTAAAAAAATAAAGTGCTTATTCAAAACCTACATAAAACCCTATATTTTCTGATTCCTAGACCCATTTTGATATTTAAAAAGTGTGACTTGCTATATATACTTAATATTGTGGTGAGCACCCTGTGTCTGTGTTCTTAGGATGTCTCATCTATTCTAGAATTAAATCCTGGGACTGAAATAATAAAGTTTGGCTCAAGTTCAATTTTCTCTGTCAAACTAAATTAAAATATACATTTTTCCAGCATGTCTCAGAATCCATGAAATTTCCAATTCCTTTATGGTATGCTGATCCTTCTTGTAATTCTCTGAAGGGTCTCCTTCTATATTAACTGGAACTTATTTTCACTGAATGCCCATGGTCTTCTCAGACATTTTAAAAGTTTTTTTAAATGCCACTAGATGCCTTTACACCATTTTGGGGGAGAAATTCAATAAGCAAGATATATTTTAATATTTGATTCATGCCATTGATTACAGTGGCAGAATTATGTCATGAAATTTGCTGGTATCACTTCCCAGATAGAAATAATTTTGAATGATTCAAATTTCAAACAAATGCTTGTGCCCCTTTAGTTGGCAGCTGAATGATGGATAATCAAAAAGACTAGATAAGGAGCTTGTCAAAAGTGTTGTGACATATATATGTGGGCCTAAGTCTCCCTCTAGTGGCTGCTGGTAAGATTTTAGTATCCAGTAATCACTTTCACCATTCAAATATAATTAAAGCAATTTTATCTCATCTGCTGGTAAAACTCCAAAGTTGTGGCACTTTGAAGGCTAACAGATATTATGAACTTTATTTGGGCCAAAACAACCTTCTAATAAGCCATCTTCTATTTTTAAGGTGCACACAACTGCTACTTTTAATATCTGCTGTCCATTCTCATCCATCCATTTTACTCAAGTGCTGGTCCCTAAATTATTTCCTCCCCAAATATATGAAAACTTGCAAGGATGATTCACACTTTTCCTAAACATTTTCATATATATTGATGCATATAAAATCCACACAAATCTGCCAAGATAATTAATGCATATGAATGCAACCTTTCAACCAGTCAATCCAAGGTTCTTACCGCATGTAGCTAGTTACCAAGGTATGTATAAAATTATGCATGTTCCTCTTCCACACAAATTGGTTTATATTTTTTTCCTTCGATGGAGATTATAAGTATGTGGAAAGCCTGTGTTATGGAGTCTTGCACTTTTCTTGTCACAATATAGAAAAGAGCTTTCTCTCTCAAATCAGATTTAAGAATTTCTTATATTATCTAAACTGTTGACCATGTGCTTTAATGATAGATTGTTTTTATTATGGTAATTTCATAAATAGCTCATGTGTGGAAAAAACTATATTGCTTCTAAATAAAGAGCTTCCCCCACTATATCATATCCAGAACCAAATTAACGTAACTGTGGACATACCCTTGAACCCCACAAAAGCAGTTTCAACCGACCCTGGGCTTGCCTTTCCTTTTGCAGGCCTTAACTTGCAGACAATAATTCTGTGATGGCTGAAACTTTATGGGGGAAGGAGGGCAGAGGAATCAGATGGGGTGTGAGGCCAATGTTTTCATCAGTGATACACCGCCCAAAAACCAACATTAAACAGATTATCCAGAAGCAGGAACAGTTTAACTCAGTTCCTAAATACAGCTGATACAGTGAGGTGGGGCAGGTTATGAGCCCCTTCCAAATTGCCAAAAAGTGTCCTGACAGAAATCCTCTTACTTCAGAATTGGCAAGTTGTCAGCATTCTCCTCTGCACTCAGGGGTCATAGGCCATAGGTGGTTGTGCTGAGTAGCACACAAAGCCTGGTTTTCTAAAACTTCCCTGCAATGCTTTGACCATTCCACCAGGGGGATACTTAGAGCCCACTCAAGCAAATGTTGGCACAGGTACTTGAGCAAAAGAACGCAAGGACTAAAGGCTACTTACTTCTATACTTGTGCAGCTAAGGCTTTTCCCTGTGGTACTCGCTATACCGAGAGAAAGTGACTAAGCAGCTCATGAGCCTAACTTAGCAACTTGCACCGAAGATCACTTTCGAAAAATGGAAATAACCAAGAGGTCTGAACTATGTCTTTATATTCTAAAGCTGTAGTGGTCCAAGCCATTAACATCAGGAAGGAAAAAGGTCTGTTTCTACTAGCTTTTAAATGTTATTTGGAGGACTGAACTAGACATTACAGGGGAATCATTTTTGCTATTCACACTCTATAGCTGGATTCTGAATATTATTATTATTATTATTATTATTATTATTATTATTATTATTATTAATTACATTTGGTTGCTGCCCATCTTGCCGCAAGGTGAATCTTTCTGAATTTTATGTCAAAATGTATATCAGAGAAAGGAATAAGACTCTGTTGTTATATCTTCCTTTTTTTGTCCTATTGCTTCAGGCACAGATCCGATTGTATCTGATCCTGGAACTCAATTTGAGGGTGGGAGATTGATAGATGAATCAGTCTTGATCCCATTCAAACTTATGAACAAAGTTAAAAAGTCAAATTTGATTAATATAGACCTTCAGATCAATTTAGAAATCTATCCAATCCAAGTGGGACTTTTTAATTAACTCTGAAAATGGGATTGATTTGATTTGGACACTGAGATTAATTCAGAAAAAACGCGCTTGAGTAAAAAACCTGTCATATTTCCAAATTGGACCTGAATTTTCTGCATTGATCGAGAGTATCTTTTTCATTGTTTCAAACTGCTTTGGTGATATAATTCAGAAATCCAAAGCAAATTGCTGGCTGGTACAGATCACTCTCGAACTGACTCTCCAAATCAAATATTTCCACTGTCTTATCTTTATTTCAGTGGAAGCTAAAGATTGGGAGGGCTCTTCCCAAATTCCATATCTTAATTAAATCTCCACTTCCTGCTTAGACAGACACTTGCAGCCATCATTAGTCACACTTGCTTGCCCCACCCAGAAGAAAGACTGACTCCAAGACACCCGCACTATATTCACCAAGCAGGTGTGAAATGGTGAAAGCCCTTTGCTATTTTCCCGGTGTAGAAAGACACACACTCCACATTTGACTAGTCAAATCTTTCGGCTTACCCTCCCTTCTCCCTTACAAGGCCATCCTTGTAAGACAAGATACCTCCTTGTGTATTTAAAGGCACATCAGCTGCCTTGAGCATACACAGATTTTAAGTTATGTAAGCTGTTGAAATCTAGTTTCTTGTGCATGGTGCCACTGTCAAGGAAGAGAAAGTGAGGATAGCAGAAGATTTTTTTCTTGGTGACTGAATAGCAGAAGCAGGAAGAAGCTTCAGATTCCTTTTAATGGAAATCCCAAAGGTGCTTTTTTCGAGCTGAAAAAGCTTCCTGGTTGAGAAGCGAAATATCTTCAAAGAAAAACCAAGCCTCTTGAAAAAAGCACCTTTGGGACAACCATGACCCGGATGACTGAGAATCTCCATAGACTTTTAATGGAAACTGTTTTTTTCTTCTGAATGCCTGTTATTTCTTCAGAATGTAAAAAATGACATTTGACGTTAAGGTGGTGAGAACATACTTTTCTGATATTGGGAGAATGGCTTTTACTGAAAGAAATGTCATAGATATCATAACGTCCATCCTTCCCCTAGGATTTTTTTCTAGTATAGAAGCCCTTACCCAACTATTGAAATTGTACACATTTTAAAGTAAATAATTTAATGAACGGTTTTGCAACCTAGCATTTGTAGCAAGTTATGAAGACCCTGGCTAACCATTATTCTCATCAGGTCAAAAATAACTATAAATAGGGCAGGCACTGAGTGTTGCACATTTTGATGATCCCAAAGAAAGGCAATGAGAATGGGAACATCCAGAGAGGTAAAAAAAATTAGGGCTATTTCTATTTCTGCAATTTGCTTATCCTGCTTCACTTTGATAAGGATCTCAAATTGCACTAAGCTACAGTTTGCTTAGCTGTGATTTGCCCAATAAGCCAAATTTGGCTAGGATCACATAAACAATATGTGCTAAGCCACAACTAAGGCATATGTGCTAAGCCACACTGTGGATTAACCTTGGCATGCCATATGAACCAAGCTTATAACTGCATCCAGAGTGATAAAGCTTCTGAATTCTCATCATCCCTTATGAAGACATGTCCTGGATGGTCACAAATGCTGCCTCATGAAAAATTTTTTCCTGCAAACAGAAAAATAAGTTTTAATGCTGCTAATTTGATGCTGATGATCTGTCAACTCCAAACAACTTTGTAAGCAAAGAATGCACACTGGTGACCTGTGTCTCTGGCCAGTTTTCAGACAGAATTATGACAAAAGAGCAAGAGAAATGCTAAGCTCAGTAGGAGCAGCAGAATGCTAGGAATCTCTGGGAAAGGGAGAAAACCACACAAGCATCTCTGGATCAGAGCAGAAGCTCTTTTCTTACCCATATTTACAACTGTACAGAATGCCTTGAAAACCTCACTACTTCCCAGTACCTCATTTTATCTTGTTCACATACAGTATCTCATATTTTAAATAGTTTTATTCCTGTTCTTCCTATTCTGAAAAATGTGCATGTGTTCTTGTTTAACCCACTAGGAACCAGGGAGAATTAACACAATTCATTCTATTACATATCCCTTGCCCCATATTTTGGTGAGGTGTATTCATGACACAAATCTGTTTGTTGCATCTGCTTACTGGAACAATGTGTCTTCCCCCTCCCCCCTCACCAATTTGCACAGCCTCCACCCTACCTGCTTTTACACAGACCTTAAAAATTCAGTTCTTTCATTAGGACTTCAGATAGTATGCAGTCATATACTTTTAAGCTGGGGGATGGGGCAAATATCTTTCTGGATTGGCTCTCTTTCTGGATGGCTGCTGTTCTTTTTCATTCGATGTTGTTCTCACCAGTTTTTCTTTGTGAAAGCATTCAAAATAATTCTAGACTTGGATAGCCCAGAAATTTGATGACTGACAGACCAAATAATAGATATCCAACTTTACTCATTCATTGTTAGATTCCTGAGGAGCGTATCTGTATGTAAGGAAGGAAGGTGGGAAATATTAACTATTCATCAGCTAATCAGCATTGTCAAAATATTCATACATACAGAAGCCCATCCATGGGAACAAATAAAAATATCTTGATCCACAAGGACAAAAGCTAGAAAAGCAAGTTCAGTATGCTTAAAAAAATTATCCAGAGGGAACCTGTTCAGTAAGTGCTTAGCATGCTAAAAAAAATAGTCTATATAAGGGATTGTTTGGTGCACCAGGCAGCACTAAAGTGTTGTAATCCAGGAGATGGCACAAAATAGGACAGTGCAAAGCAGGGGGAACACAATTTGGACTGTTATTCTGACATCAGAACAAGGATGCTGCTTCCATTAAAATAGGAGAGAGGTGCCCCCTTGGCTGCCAAGGATCTTCTGCTGCTCATTGGCAGTAAAGGAGCCATCCCCCTGCCACTTCAAACCCACAGCTTCTCTGCTTGGCTTGCCATGGGTGGCAGTCAAAGCAGGGGGGGGAAAGGAAGGGGAGGCCCTCTTATTTTCAAGAGGTAACTGGACTTGCTGGTTTTTCTTTGAAGACGTTTCGCTTCTCATCCAAGAAGCTTCTCCAGCTCTGACTGGACGGTGGGGAATGGCAGGGTTTATACTCCTTGCAGACAGCTGGTCATTTGCATCCTTTTAGAAAGTCGCTGAGGAGGGGTGTTACCCTGAAGAGGAAGAGGTTGAAAATTGCTGCCCCTGGAAATTTTAGTCGAATTTATGCCTCGACTGAACGGGATTGGAAGAATAGGTAAGTTTTGACTTGTCTGCATTCCCTGGGAAAACTTGGGGATGTAATTCTGCTTCATACCCTTTGGCCTAAAGGTACAGTTTTTAGATGCGTCCTCTCTTTAAAAAAAAAAAACGACTAAAAAGGAGTCTAACGGACCGAGGCAAAACCGCGGCAGTCCTGCTCCAAGGAGGTCGACGGAAGGAGCCCGGGGTGGGCGGGCGTGTCAGCCGCGACGTCAAGAGGGACTCTGCTTTGTGGCGCTTCGCCCTTAAGAGGCAGCGAAGGACCCTCGGAGAAGGCTGCTGCAAGTCCCTCTGCCTCTGGGACGAGCCCGGAAGAACGACGGTCCCCGAAACGAGGGTGACGCCAGCCCGGGCTTGGTTGCTACTTTGGTAGCTGAGGTGGCCGGCCGGCTTCCTTGGAGAGGCGCGCAACTCCCCGAGCGTCGCCTGGAAGGGCGGGGGCGCCGAGGCGGGAAGGCGGAGATGAGCGCCCAATCGGAAAGAGTCCCCTGAGGCAGCCGAGGGGCGGGGCTGCGACGCACGGGCTTCCTTTCTTCGCTGCCCGTTAAAAGGAAAAAAAAAACAACAACCTGCAGGGGGATCCGAGTCTCCGCCCGCCCGACCCCTTTTCCTTCCGCGACCCAGGTTTTTTTTTTTTTTTTTTTTTGGTGGGGGGGGGGGTGTCGGTTGCCGGCGACCTGCGCTCCCCTTTTGAGGAGGACGGAATGGCAGCGGACTCTTGATCTTTAGTAAGGAGGTACGTCTAGGAGGTGATGGCGCCCTTAAAAAAGAAAGTGGGTGAAGTATAAGAGAGCGTGAGTTTCACAAGCCAGCCCTGTTCCTCTTTTGCCGCAACACCCGCGAAGAGTTTAGTGGTTTTACTTTAAAGGATTAAGGTGCTTCTTGTTCCCACCTGCTACGGTCCGCAAAAGGATATGCCATTAAACAGTTACTCTTTTTAAGATGCGGAAGAGTCTTGGGGATGCAAGGAAGTTGAAACGGAATCCCTCGGAGCTCAACCTCCGGGCTATGCCGGTTGCTTTGGAGCAATTTTTGAATGGGACATACTCCGAGGCACAAGTCCAGGGTCGCTAGAATATGTGCGCTGGCTTGCAACTCTTGTTCCTAATTTCACAGGAGAACTTGTGTGTGTATTTGAGAGAGAAAATTGGTTTCCCTCAAAATTAGGGAAGATGTTGTAAGACCTGAAGAGGTAATGCCAAAATCGATAGGCGAAAGGAGAAAGAAATAGTGGAGATAGAAGAAGCCTAACCAAGTAGATAATCCAGCCCAAATTGATCACTGACTGGACATTTGTTTCCTTCAAACTGAAAGATTGTTTGATTAGGTTTTCCATACTTGGCTGTTTTGGATGGTATTAATATTGACATATATCCAAATGTCAATGTATAGAGCTCTGTACAAAATTAAAATAGTTTGATCCACCTCCTATTTCTTTTATCCTCTGAAAGAAAAGTTGAGAAATGGTGCTTTCCAACAAAGCTGGGAAATACAGCTGAACTTTGGAGATGTTGGTACTTAAACTCTAGTAGCAGTTTATGTGAGCATAAATGTGGAAATTGAATTTCTGGAATATTGTCAGAATAAATGTATATGCCTTAATTACTAGTGGATTTCTTCCACTGCTGTCTTTTCCTGAGACACACACACGGGTTTTGTTGCTGTGAAATATAAGTCATGGTGTACTGTGGAAAAACATTCTTTGTTTGATAATTGATGTAAACACAGCAAAGCTCACCAGTTGGAGACAAATGGGAGTTCATTTGTTTTTGAAGAGGTGAAATGTTCTGAGAGAGAAGCAAGAAAGGAAGAAAGGAAGTTACAGCTTATATCACAGGAAGTAAAACTTCTCTATAGCTCTTTTAACTGAACAGTCTTTGTGGTGTTGACTGCCCGACTTTGGTGTGACTTGCAAGCATGTGAAGTGTCCTGTGTTTTGCACAGGGACTGGGTGGGATGGGGCAGGGTTGGGAGACCAACTGCTTGATGAGAATTTGGGAGGGAACAATGCTACGAAGGGAACAGCCAAGGAAGCCTTTAGAAACCATGGAGTCAGGTGTAGTAAACAATTTAAATGATATGAAAGTTATGAACACATTTAGGAACAGAATAATTTTTTAAATGATGAAGACCCCTTTCAGTCAAACTCAGACGGATAACTCTTCGAACATGTCCACATAATTTTCTTGGCAACAGCATGGAAATTATTTCATATTGCTCCTTCACAGTGTAGGACAGAATGCAGTTTCTCTATAAAAGGAGAAACACACTGAGCTTGCTAATGATCTGGTTTGATGTTTGTTGACTACACTGTCTGAAAAATAAAAGCTGTTAAATGGTGCAGCTTAGCTGGTTTCCATGGGCTATGCTTCAAGAATTGTGGACGCCCATCTAAGTTTGTGGATAATGAAGTTTGTGTTCAGCATTACATTGTCTTTGAAAAGCACTGTTGGCTCTAGCCTCGTCTCTCTGAAGTCCTGTCCGCTGTTTGTGGTTCTGAAATGGCAGGCAGAGTTAATGAAGCAAACCAGTTCGCTTCTGCCTTACCTTACTGTGTTTTGAGGGCTGGTTCAAGGGTACCTCTCGCACAATCATCTGCTTTTCTTTGACTTCTTTAATCATTACTGAAGGTTTCATAAAAACTCTGTTGTTTTGCTGAACTCAGAAAACACCTTGTTGAATAGGGTCTTTATTTCCATGATCCAGGAGGTTATTGATGTGGCTATAGCACCAGAATGGGTATTTATTCTTTTAGCCAAATGCTCAGGATCAGATTCCAAGCTAATGTAAACAAATATTTTATGTAAATGAGAGTGCAGTTTGGGTAAATCGTTTTTTCTCTCTATATAGTACTCCTTTCACTAAGGTGGAATTGGTTCTGGTCTATGAATATTAGAATGATTATTGCACCTATTTCTATTCCTCTATATTTCTTTTGCTTCAGGTGCTTGACAGCTATGAAAGAGACATGTTTCAAGGGCCAAACTAACTTTCCCTTTGCAAAGGAAAAGCCCCCCATTCACTAAGGATTCACTAAGATATTGATGGAACCACAAGTATCCTTCAAATAGGCTGTGCTTGTACCCTTAAGCCATTCTATCCACAATGATTTTATATGGCTTTAAAAATACCTTCAGGTTATTTATTTATATCCCTCCTTTTAATTACCTTTTTAAATAACTCAAGGTAGCAAACCTATCTAATTATCTTTCCTCCTCTTATTTTCACAACAACCCTGTGAGGTGAGTTGGGTGAGAGAGTAGCTATAAATGATAATTGCTTCTTCCCTTCACTTTTTTTTGGTAGAAACAAATTAGGCATCATTATAAAGAGTGATAGAAGAGAATGGACTATATTATTTAATCAATAGAACACTGACTAAATGTATCCATTTGGCTTTTATCGATTTTATTCTTGCCTCAACCAGCTAGCATCTCATATTCTCTTGGGCATCCTCAGTCTTCCCTGAGCTTTGCTGCATCTTCTCCCTTCAGGAGCTTTTCTTTTCTGTTGTTCAACCCTTGGAATTCATCCACAGATTGTGCTACTTTGACTATACAGCCACCTTAGGAAAAGTTTGGTACACAATGTGTACAACAAAAAAACATGTACCTACAGATTGCTCACACTGATACTACTGAAAGACCTCACTCCATTGTTTTTTTTGGCCATTATTTGATCACCTTTCCATTGTTTCTCCTGGCCATTCTCTATGTATTCATAACGGAACTCTTATTCACTTTGTAGAAGAGTGCATGCAAAAAAAGAAAAAAACCAATAGGATTTCTGAAACTTCTTCAGAAATTCCAGTAAGTACAGCTTATTGTAGAGGGAGAACAAAATGAATGCCTTTGATTTCCTCTTTCTGTTTGGAATAAAAAGGTTGACTTTATTGTATATTGTAAAAGTACAGCTTTTATGGAACATTTTGGTATTGTTTGGAAAATGCAGGGGTCTCATGTTTAGAAAAGGTATTTTTTCCACTTTTTCCAGGTCTTTACTGCAGATAGAAACAAAAATAAACTTCAACCTGAGCTGGTTCAAGAAGCAGATCTTTTTCTAAGGAGCATTAATGCTTATTTATCATATGGATTTGAGCCCTGACCTTATTGAATAGGAATAAATTTGCATTCAGGTCATTGTTATAGTGTTTGAATAGGATGGTGCAAAATTATAAAGAGATTTGCAAAAATATTCCATGACAGCTAAATATGACTGAACCTCATAGTTCAATTCAGTACACTTCTACTCAGGATCCATTCCCACTGGAAATATATTTCACTCCAAATCACATCATTTGGCTTAAGGCCACTTTGAGAAGATTCATTCCAGAATACCCAGACTCTCAGAGAGTGGAAACTCTCCATTGTACAACCTGCTACCAGTATAATGCTTCAAACAGAAGCCTAAGTGGATAATCTATGTAGTAAGAACACTGCTCATAATTTCTATTTGGTCTGTGATGTATTGCTTCAAAAGATAAAGGTAAAGTTTTTCTCCTGTCCAGTCATTTCCAACTCTATGGGGCAGTGCTCATCTCCATTTCTTCGCCAATGGAGCCAGTGTTGTCCAAAGACATTTCTGTGGGCATGTGACCAGCATCATTATATGCCAGGGCACATGGAATGCTGTTATCTTCCCACCAAACTGGTACCTATTTATCTACTTGCATTTGCATGCTTTCAAACATTTTGTGGAGAAATGGCCAGGATCCATTTGGACAAAGGAGAACAGGACTAATAGCAGTAAGTTAGAATAGGTAGCCCTATCTAGTCTCAGGGCTTAGAAAAAAGGTCATGCCAGGAGGACAAAATAATTCTTCCCTGGGCAGTGTGAATGTGAGCTCAATGAGCTAATGCCCACTTCCTACAGGTGCTTATAACAGGAATGCTTTTGGATGGAAAAGGACAAAGTGGGGAGAATTAGAAGTCTATCTAAATCTATCTAGGAACCTTGAGTGGTGCAGAGGGTAAGAACACTGTACTTAAGTAATTAAGTATTCAGCTCCCAGCTGCCTGCAATTTAGCA
>JANHJO010001657.1:27111-37850 GCA_032468235.1 Pseudoxyrhopus heterurus | reverse complement strand
AGCATGACCTTAGATCCATCTAAATTATCAGCACTAAATGAATTAATGACTAATGATAACTTGTTTAAACATTCAAAGAAACAGCCTGCCCCCATGCAAGCCAGGCTGCAACCTTAGGAGGGCTAAGACATAAGGAGAGCACAATCATGTTATGGAGGACCACAAGTGAGTAGATAAGCAAGATGGGGGAGTGGGGGGGGGGAAATAAACTAGCATAAATAGATAATTGGATTGGTTTAACCTTCAGAGATATTTTATCTGGATTTATATACTTAAAACTAAGACTAGAGGTAATACTTTTCCTTTTTGCCTCCAGCAGATCTCTTTTCTCATTAAAGGACATGTGCAAGCTGATTTGGAAATACTGTGCATTTCTACACAGATTAGCCCATGCATACTCAAGAGCCTTAGTTGCATGCATATAGCTCCTTTGCTAGTGGGCATTAGAGAAAGACCACCATTTGCATTTGACCATGAATCTGGGACATTTTCACCCGTTAATACTGTTAACAGCCAATTGATATACCAAAATAATATACCAAAGTCACTCCTGTGCATTCAGTTAGTCCACCCGAGGCAGAGCAGAGGTTACAGCCAAAATGAGACAGTTGCCTGTTTCATCCTTCTTTCAAGGATTGGTATTGGTTCTTCTTCAATGAAAGTCAATCTTATGGAACTCTAACTTTGAGCAAAAGTTTATCAGGGAAAGAGGCTTTGCATCCCTTTCCCTTTTGCATTTGTTTGGGGATAGAGAGATATCCAGGTTTAGATGGACCAGCCACAGAAACTCTGCAGGTGGCCTTGGGCCATGACTGACTCTCAGATCAACCTACTTCATGGGGTTGTTGCAGAGGAAAATAGGAGGAAGGAACGCTATGTATACCACCTTGAGCTCCTGAAGGAAAAGTGGGTTATAAATAAAATAAAAATATACCTATATATTTATTTTCCTTTTGGGTTGAGTAGGTGGACATCAGGAAGAAAAGTGTAAGGTGGCCTCCTCTCCTTCCTTCCATTTATGGAAGAGTGCTTTGCATTTCAGACACGGAGGATGGGAAAGAGGGAGGCAGTTGCCTGCCTTAAAGTCTTTGTAAAGTCTGGTCCTTGTTCTCTATGTAGATCTCAGGAGGGAGCAGGAGAAGCTTGCTGTTGAGAGCAGAGTGAGCCTGATTTCAGCAGGAAGTTGCGCTAGAAGTGAGAGAGAGGACTCTTTGTCCTGTTGCATCTTGTAATTCATGACTCAGCTTTCTAAAGCTCTTTTGTGGCTGAACTTTGCTTGTAGAGGAGAATAAAAACTGGAGTTTCTGGGCAAATCCCATCAGAATGAATAACTAAGGCTGAGAGACCCAAAGTAACTGTACTATGTGACATGTTGCATTGACAATAGCCCCCATCACCCTCGGCCTGCTGGCCAGGTTCATCCAGCATCTAGAGGAGGTTTAGGATTCAATTTATTGTAGCCACCCTGATACTGTCCTAGCCTGCTGTAGAAAGCAGAGCATTTGTGTATTTGTTTGGGTATAACATATTGTGTGAATTTTAGTTCTATAAACCCAGGCCTCTAGGATTTAGTGTAGGTATGCACTGCACTTTCGATGTGAAACCAAAATTGTGTGCCACTGTGGAAGTGGGGATACACTGCACCTGTCTCCTTAAAGAAACTGTATTTTTTTCTTGGGCTCAGGAG
Source organism: Pseudoxyrhopus heterurus (assembly GCA_032468235.1). Classification (NCBI taxonomy): domain Eukaryota; kingdom Metazoa; phylum Chordata; class Lepidosauria; order Squamata; genus Pseudoxyrhopus; species Pseudoxyrhopus heterurus. The sequence goes on along the minus strand of JANHJO010001657.1, from coordinate 36,163 downwards.
CCATTTTCTCCCCTTTTGAATTAGAAAGCATGTAAAAAAAACCCTCTCAAACCAACCAGGAAAACATGAAACCTCATCGTCATTCACATCAGTGACCTAGCTTTGCTCTAGTTGCATCCTTGCCCCTCTCACTGTGGCAATGGGCCCTTTAAAAACGTTCAATGGTGGTACCAAAAAATTGCCCAACCTTTTCAGAAGCCACCCGCCTCTGCTGAGAAAAACCTATTAATGATCAGGATAGAGCAAGTGGAAGGGAGGAACTGAAGCCTTTCCATCTTCCTTGCTACATTTCTGCAGGAATTCAGGGATTGGTGCACACGGTAGGAGTGTTAAAATACAGCCAGCTTATCTTGGAATGCGTTGTTTGTCCTCAGCTCCTGTATGAGCAAGGCTTCTCCCTGCGAGCCATGTTCTTCTTCATGTCTGCCTGCAGCGCCTGGCACTTAGTTCGCACCTTTTTCCTGATGCCCCGATACCATATTCCTTATCCACTGCCCCCAGGCTATACATATGGGTAAGCAGCAATTCTGCCCGATTGGCAGCTGACTCCTCTGTGTGACTTTCCCAAAATCCTAGTCCCTTCTTATATTCCTATCATTTTTCTTCCAGTTGCTTCTTCCTTTTTCTAGCTGTTATCGTGATGCCTGAAATCTTAGTGACCAGAGAGCGTATTTTAGGGATCTTTAGATCCTCTCAGTTAATCCTATAAAGACAATCCTTCTTTCCGACTGCTATTTTAGGCACGCACTGTGAAAGCTTGTCCTTGGATTTGTCTAGGGATGTGCTTCTCATCTGACTGTCACTGTACCTTTAACAGCAGTTTGGTGTGCAAAAGTAATTTGATGTCTAGAAAAGCTGCACCAGTAAGATCTATTCTTAACATCCAGCTGCTATTTAAGGTAAAAATGCATCCATGCATTGTTCTGTTAACAATTTTAGATTCATAACTTTCCTTGTGCCTGCCTATTCATCCTAAGCTTTTTTGTCCCTGAGTTGTTATGTCACGTTTCAAGTGCTATAAAAATTGCAGAAAAATCTGAACTTAACAATAGAGCAGGCAGCCTGTACTGGGATGACTCATATCACTTAAATGAATTAAGTATGCCTGCAGATTAGGTAAGTGTTGTTAGCAGGCCAGACCTCTAAATGTTTACTTGCAGATATGAACACTTAATTTCATATTTCATGAAATACATCTCATAGTTCTCTAAGATCACTTTGGATTGATGAAGCCACTTCTTGTGTGTGAAAATCAGGAGGAAAACAAGGGATGAAGAGCTGAATTCTCCACTTACTTGTCTCTTCTGTGCTTCCAAATGCACCTTTCTTCCCCTAATTTCAAATAATACTTGCAAAGGTATCCTTGGTCTTATCACCTTGTTTCTATTCCTGATTGCTCCAGTAGCTTTGCTTCTTCAAAAAGGAGTTGCAGTTAGATCCATCTGCATGCCAGATATAGACTGGCTCTGCTGGTGTAGTTCATGCATTATGCTGAGCCACAATAAGTGAGTTAACTCATCATTCTGTGCCAAAACCAAATAAATCGCATTATGCCGTTGCATTATGTCTGAACCAGGGCAGTGAGTTTAATGGATTTACTTCCAAATAAAGGTAGATGTCAGTATCAGCAAGCAGACTAGTGATTCTTTTTTGCATTTCAGAGATACTAATGCAAAGAAAGAGTAAAGGAAAGTGGTAATGGGTAAGGTCTAGAAAGAACAATTATTAAGTCAAATGTGACACTGAAAGTGGTTTGTATCAGAAAAATACAAATTTCAGTGTCCCTGAGGCTTTCCCCTGCCTTTTGCTTTCTATGTTTGATTACCCATTTAATGTGTATAAATGTTGTAGAATGTTTATTGACTCTGACTAATTTCATTTCAGTTTTGCATTTTCATGCTAGGGTTCAATGGTTTCAAGAATTAATAAAAGCTTTCTCGTAAATCCTTTTCCTTCTTTCTGTGCATATGTAACATTGGTTAAGTTTTGTACACAAGATGTATGTAGAAATAAGTTCACAAGGCCAAGGCGAGAACAAGATGTGTGTCATATTTCCTGTGTCTGCAGATTGAACTGTCCTGGGATTTCTCATTCATACCGCACTTATGAGGAACAAGGCTCCCCCAAGATCACAGTTGCAGATGAAGCCCAAGACTCAAATAATCTACATGATGAGTCAGCACTCAAAGGAAAACAAGCTACCATCAAAGAGAAAGGTAGAGGCTGAGGCTGGTTTAGAATAATAGAATAACAGAATTGGAAGAGACCTTGGATTCCCCTCTGTGGATCTCATATTAGCTAGGATTTGGAATGCCTGGACCATTTTTCTGTGTAATTTTTAGGTTCTCTGTAAAGTAATGGTAAAATATGAGCCTGCCTCCATGTATATTTCAGGGGCAGCCTTCACTGGATTTACACAATTCATCCAGGATTGAGAGATACTTCTCTGTAGCCAGTTTCTTTTATTCTCCTTCTTTTGCCTCATTCTCTCTCTTTAGAGTTCCATACACGAAGTCAGGTTTGAATTACCCATTTTCTTAGCTGTTAGGCATTGTGGAACATGATCAGCTCCCAAGTCACCATGTGCTTCTAGGCTATTGCAGTCAACTGTTTTTTATGGGAGAGCAGATAGGAAGAATGAGCTCAAATGTCATAATTTTTCACTTTTTATGGTTTCCCCAGGATGTGGGATCTACTACTTGAAGTTCCAGCAAGATATTAATCACATTTAATGTCATGTTACTACGAAATACTGTTTCCTTTTTCCTCCCAGTGACCCTGCTGCAAATTGCTAGTAAGAAACAGCAGCTTTGTACCCTGTCAGCCAATTGATCAGAGGCTGATAGAAAAGTGAGAGGGCGCTTTGTGACTTCATACATTCAGGAACCATTACCAAAGGCATAGTTAGTTCAAGCTGGAATTAAGGAGAAACTTCCTAACAGTGAAAACAATTAACCAGTGGAACAACGTGCCGTCAGACATTGTAGGTGCTTCATCACTGGAGACTTTTAAGAAGAGACTGGACAGCTACCTGTCTGAAATGGTATAAGCTGCAGGGGTCTTCAAACTTGGCAAGTTTAAGACTTGTGGACTTCAACTCCCAGAATTCCTCCTCCAGTCAAGTTAGCTCAGGAATTCTGGGAGTTGAAGTCCACATGTCTTAAACTTGCCAAGTTTGAAAACCCTTGGTATAAGGTCTCCTGTTTGAGCAGGGGTTTGGACTAGAAGACCTCCAAGGTGCCCTCCAGCTCTATTCTGATTGATTGATTGACTTTTGATATTCTCTATACCCTAGAAACTATTTCACATACTTTTTAGGTGGGTCTGGTTTGAAGTCAACAAAAATAATTATCTCTATTTAACCAAACCATTTTCCCCCTGGCGTTAATAAAACTTAAATCCACGTGTGTGTGACTTATCATTTAATCCTGGAAGTGCAGTCAGAGAAACAGTAGCAAGTAGTCTTTTGTGTGAAGACATTCTGAGTTTGTGATATAAAAATCAGACTGGACATAACTCCAGAGTATATCCATTGTTTTTTTTTTTAGGTGATGCTGAGATTGGATCAGACGCCAAGCAACCGCCTGTTAAATCCTTCAGGAAATGCGCTTTCTCCATGTTATTTTTCTGGCATTTGATATGGCTGTCAGTGATGCAGCTGCGCCATTACCTCTTCATTGGCACCCTCAATCCCATGCTGAGAAAACTTGCAAATGAGGACAACAGCCTTGGTACTGAGGGAACCCAAAAAATTGTGGGGAGGGAAGGTGGTTCTTGGGGAAGAGAAGGGAATAGGGAAAGATACTAATGAATTTAAGGTAAGTGAGAAGCAAGCAATAAGAAAGAAGCTATGGAAATGAGTAGGGAGAGTTGACAGAAGTATTGACTGGGGCAGCAAAGTGGAAAATATGGGGAGAAAAAGTGATAAAAGACATTGCTTTACAATGGAAAGATGAGCCAGAGTCCCATCAGCTTACAGCATCTTTTTTGGTCAAGTTGTGGTTTTGTTTTGTTTTTACTTTTTAAAATAATTTGGGGAGAGGTATTAAAGAGCATAGGAACCCATCTCAGTTCTTTCTGGAGTCTGGTCCTTAATTTGCCTGCTCAAAGTCTTTGAGCAGATGAACCTTGTACTGTATATTCTTGTCTTATAAGAAATATGCAGCTGCTGAGTCCTCATGTCTCACTAAACCATGATACGCTTGGTTTTGCCTTAATAAGTTCTGAAATCCAAACATTTTTCCTCCAAAAATGGTGCTTTCATATAATCATGGCTTAGCATAATCTGTGAACCTTTTAGATCCCAGAAAGAAAATTTTCTCCTAGAATATATTAGATGTTCCATTGCTCTATTTTTATTTATGTTGTCCCCTTTTCTCCCTTCCTGGCACAAAAGGCAAGTGATTTCTCCTCCATGATGTTCTTCTCTTCTGAGAGGAAGGGGTCAGGATGTAATCAAACATAACCTGAGGCCTGCCCTGAAAGCTTTTGCCTGTCTTCAGCACAGATAAGCTGCTGAAATAAGATTTAAATTGTGTCATTTTAAAACTCAGATATGAATAATAGCAGAACTCGGCTGTTGATTGCTAGATAGGACCGGCCAGCAAGCTGAGGGAACTACCAGCCTCCTTTCATATTAGTCTTGTTAGAAGCTTTGTTCCATACCCAAAGGGAGAGTTTTCTCAGTTCTGAGAACTGAATGACCAAAGAGTCAAAACCTGAACATATTCTAACCTCATCTAAACACAACTACCGTGAGTTATAAAAAGGAAAAATCCATTGCATTGGGGAAGTTGCCTTTGGAATAACACTGCAGTTATCTTTGGTCTTCCTTTTTTCTATCCACAGTGAGTAGCTACACCAATGCATTTGCCTTCACACAGCTCTGTGGAGTCCTCTGTGCTCCTTGGAATGGGCTTATACTTGACTGGCACAAACACAGGCAAAAGAAGGGAGAAGGTTATTCAGGTATGCCTTTTGAATTGTGGGAATTTACCTTCCAGATTAGACTGCCCTACCAAAACTTTGGTGCTTTGAGTTCTCCCTAACTGAATCCACTCTCTTCATTGCAGGGGCACCAGATCCTCTTGCTGACCTCCGTTCCTGTGTCCTGTCCCTGGTCATTACAGTCTTACAGTGCCTGGCCTTCTCCATCTGTGCTTCCATTCCTGTGCTGCCTGTGCAGTATGCCACATTTATCCTGCAAGTTCTGAGCCGCTCCTTCCTCTATGGAGGCAATGCTGCCTTCTTGGCTATTGCGTAAGAGAAATTGGGAAGGAAGACTTGAAAGGAGTGGGAAAAGGAAGGAAAGCCTATGGTTAAGCATGACAGAATTATCACAGAGGTTTATGATTCTGATGAGGAAAAATGTCAGTCAGTCCTTATCTATTGGAAGTGCCATATATGCTTTTTCCAGTTTTGCAGGTTTTCAGCTGCTAACATAAACTGCTAAAAGAGGTTAAGATTTTTTCCTGTGTGCATTGCAATTGGCGTACCCAATTCTCCTCCCCTCTTCCTGCTTTAGAAAAAAGTTCTGCAGTTCATAACACAACCATAACACTCTTTTTTTTTTTAGATGTTCAGAGTTCTGCTAAAATACCTCTCCGATCTTTATTGGACACTTTATTAGGCATTCTGTTTTTTCAAATGCCTAATAACATAGACAAACTATGCTAATAAGTGGAGACATGATAGCAGTACTAATCTATGTGAAAACAGGCATGAAGCTAGATTATTTCTTGTTATTTGTATTTTGCAATGAGAGTTGAATCAGAAAGGAAGAAAGTACATTTCTTGATTCAGACATCTCAAAGCCTGGGCTTTTCCCCAGAGATATCCATTAATTAAATCTGTTGATATATATTTTAGTAGCGTATGATGAATACCAAAACATCCTTCCCTTTTTATCATTCTTTTGTGTGAGAGCACCATGAAACACTGATGTAGGTGCAAACAAGGGCTCCATCCACCTACTTCATCCTACTAGGGATGCAGAAAGATCAAGAAGGGGGCCAAAGGGGCAAGTTGCTATAAAGGCAACAATGAGGAAAAGTCACTTTAAAATGCTGAGATGATTCCCCTCCATTTTATTTTACAGTTTTCCCCTTGAACATTTTGGGAAACTATATGGTCTGGTGATGGGACTGTCAGCTGTGGTGTCCCTCCTACAGTATCCCTGTTTTACACTCATCAAGGGTCCACTAAAGGGGGATTCCTTTTATGTAAGTATTCTGTATCCCACTCAGACTGAAAACTCCTGTCGGGATGTCAGCCATAACTCCCGGCAGTGGGGTGTTAGGATCCAAGATATGTTGCCTGAAAGGTAGCATTTACTAGTTTGGGGGAAGTGACCCAAATTCCCTTGAAGTTATTTTGGTTGCGGATTGGGTGTTTTCATTCTTTTTCTATCTCTCCTTCCAGGTTGACATTGCCTTCGTAGTGTTAATGCTTCTGGCTTTGGTCAATCCTTTCACGGTGTGGCGGGAATGTAAGCGACGACAGAAGGAGCAGGCTGCAAGAAAGCCAGGCCTGGAGTCTTCCATCTGAGTCCATCCCAGTTTAGACTTTGGGAACCTCACCTAACAAAAGGGACCCTACAAAGGCCTGTGTGGGATTAAACACTGTCTCTAAATCTCCCAGCAGCAAAATAGGCCATAGTCCCACTTGATCAGATGCTCTTAAGTCCCTCAAATTAAAAGGGTTTAACTGTGTCTAAATTTGGGCTAGTTTACTAATTCCATGTTTCAAAACGGGGTTTAATACACAGTCTCCGTCTCTCTCTCTCTCTCTCTCTAGCATTTTATAGAAATTAAAACCAGATTCATAATTTGGAGTAGAAGGAATTTAGAATATTTTTCACTGTTATGTATTTTGTTCTTTTTCAGAGATCTATTTTTGTGGATTGTATAAAATTTTAGTATAGAAGCCAATTTTTTTTCAAACTTAAAATGTTTAATAACCAGAAACTGTATTTTTAATACGATAATATTTTAACCCTTTAAACTTTTGAATATATTGAGAAATCTTCTGTCTAGTTTTTAATTATTTAAACATTATAATGCTTGTTTCTACCAACTGAACTATATGTTAACTTTGAACAACAAACAAAAACCCAAAGAATTTTTAAAGCCCAGGAGCAGCAGGAGGAAAAATTCAGCTATTAAAAAAATGAAGAATCTATCATAAAATCAAGTACCAGTCAATGAAAGCTATAAAGGCAGGAAACAGAGTCTGGATGTTTTTTTTAAAAAAAATAATTGGACCTCAAAGATCCAATGTTAAAACAATATTAAAAATTAGAGAAAAGACAGAGTCCATGAATGCTATATATTCTATGACAGAACAGCAAAAGATTAAAATCTCATTGCTCGGGCTCAGGAACCCACAGCCTTCACTTTGTTTTCCATCTCTCTAGACATTGAATTCTCAATGGGGCTTTATACTTCACAGTCAAGCTCCTTGCAAAAAATACGGGGTAGTCAGTTACTGGATCACAAAACTGCCCCCCCCCCCACCAAATGAGTTAGCCTAGACTATGAGTCCTATCACATGCTGGAAAACTCATGCAGAGTGGGAGTTGTCCCATAGCACAATTTACAGTCTGTCGACTACTGAAAACTCCGTTATTTTATTTTGTGGCTTCTGCATTGGAAAGAATAGGTTTGGAAAGGTGTATCTTCCACCCTTCAGATAAAGATTGGAGAGGCTGACTCCCTGCCATCCCCACCTCACATCTTCGAACATCCCTGAAAGCAATTTACAAATTACTTTTGGGGCAGTCAAGAAGCAAAAGCAAATGGGTGTTACATTCCATTGGGACCCAAGTGCTAATCCAATGGAGTGCAGTATACCAAGGCTCTGTTACAATACTTGTCTTCTACATTTTCATTCCTTTGAGAGGGTTAAGACAACTCGTCTTCTGGTAGACAAAGCTAGAATCCAAAGTTCTATCAGTTTAAAAATAAAGCTGGAAACCAACAGCGGCCATTGTTTCTTTGGTGCTTTGCTCACATCCTTCATTTTGGAAGGAGGTGAGAGATAACCAAACACTCCATTCCAAGATATAAAGGCTTAGAAATGTTTCCACAATTATTTATGGCCGAGAAAGAGAGATGAGCTAGTCCAGACAAGAAGATGGATGCAATGGAGTGTGGTGAAAACATTGCATTGGGGTATCTTGTAGTTCTTTCACAGGAATGGCAGCTGAGAAAAATTGTTTTGACTCTTTCTCCATGTCTTAACTCTCAGAAGTAGAAAATGAGTTAGGATCTTCTCTGAAACATATCCGACTCAGAAAAATTCCCTGCTGACTTAGTGAACTGTTTCCAGATGGACTGATCCTTATACAAGCAAACAAAGGCACAATGCTACAAGTCCAGTTTTACCACTTCTAGTAAGCTGGAAGAACGGGAAAACACAGAGCAGTAGAAGAAGTTGTATTATTAAGACTGAGTAAGCATTCTGTGAATGAGGCAGAGTAATTGCATCATGAAAACCTCATCTAGAAGACCCTTGCATGTTTTCCAGAAACATCTCTTCATTTACCTCTTATACCTCTAAATAACCAAGTTCTTCTCTTCAGCAGAGTTTATCCATTGCACAGTGCCAAGGTTTATTTAATCAAGAGTTGTTGAAAAAGCTGTAATTGGCACTAAGTTGTAAATCACCACAGCTGGATATGCAATATGCTAAGCCAAAACCAATGAAACTACACGTTGCCTTAATCTGATAGATCAAACTAGTCGTACACTATATCAACCAACTGGTTAGACCTTCTAAATGTTTAGATGAGACTTATTCATAGATACAATGCATCTGTATCTTTCAAAATGTTTTATTGTGATGTGCAACTTCATTCTGAGTAAACATAAGATTGAGATGTCTGGGTGTTTTTTCTGTATGCCCATTATGTGCACTTTCTTAAACGTTGGACATTAATTTGAATTGGCTTCATTGTAGAGCTGCTTTGAGTGGTTCAGCGGGCTAAACGCTGTACTTTGTAATTAAGTATTCAGCTCCCAGCTGCCTGCAATTTAGCAGTTCGAATCCCACC
>JANHJO010001657.1:8752-20447 GCA_032468235.1 Pseudoxyrhopus heterurus | reverse complement strand
GGATTGAACTGCCGGCAGCCAGCAGAATTAGCCTGCAATACTGCAGTCTAACCACTGCTCCACCATGGCTCTCATATATCTATATACTCATCAATAGTGGTACCTAGAAGCCATATTTTTTCTACACAATTTAATTTAGATTTCTATCAAATTTATCTTTCAAGAGATACAAAGTCTCACCAACATAATGATAGCATCACCCAAGTTTTGGAAAATAAATTGTGCCAAAGAGGGAGATACTGGAGGGGACAATTTGAAGCAGAAATAGAATTAGATTGGAAGGGAATTCTGTACAGTAGCCTTTTGTGGATCAGGTACCTTCTGGATGCATAGCGAGAATATAGTCTGCAGCCCCTAGGGATCAGAGAGTAAAGAGCCCCCTTAAAGTCCCTGGGTACCCCTAATGGTCATTTTCATTTGCTGGCTGAAAAAATATCAAATTGACATGATTTTGATGCTATTTCAGTGTTCTCTCTGTACCAATGCAACCATCTTACATCTCTGTTGTCTTTAGTCTCTTAATACAATATATCAATACAACCTACTTATCAATATTATATAAAGCAGAGAAAAGTTGTAAGAAATAGGAAGCCAAATAAATTAAGGATCCGTAATAATAAAAAAAGAAAAAACAATATAGTTAATTTGATTTACATCCACATATAATCATTTGCTGTTTTTCTCTATAGTTTTGTATCCTTGCAAACTATCATTGCTTATTCCATGTCCTTAGTCCGTGTATTTTGTTCTTTCAACTTTTTATCTCTCTCTCACTTTGAGAATTTCATTAGTTCCAGCCAACTACAATATTCACAATTTTCTTCTCCCTCTCTACCCATTCACTGCTTTATCTTTTGTGATTCAATGCTCATTTATTCTCTCTGTAAGATTAGACTACCACAAAGTACTTTTATTTTCATACTGGTCACTAAGTTTTAAACTTGGTCCATATTTATTCGGCACCCATTCATTCTTGACTCTATTTCTTCTTGATTTACCCTAGGATGATCATATGTAAGTACCACATTCCTACTAGATTCAACTTACTTTTATATTTCTGGCTCATACTTCCATACAACAATCTTATACATACCTATTTTTTTATTCTTTCAACAAATATTTGTTTCTTGCTAACAGACTATATACCATCTACTGCTATTTGAATTTCTTAAATTTTCTCCATTCATTTCAACCTCTTCAGTAAACTTTCTGCCTCTTTAGTAAACATTTCAACCTCTTTAGTAAACATTTATCTATTTGGTCAAGTCTTTTTGCCTTTTATATATGAATAACCATTCCATTTTTCTTGTAGTCTAATTGCTGCCTCTGTATTTTTTCACCATGAAGGATGCAATATCTAGTTCAGTAATTGTGTGTACAGATTTTTAGCCACTCTGTTAAGACAAAACATTGCCTGGGGTATACCATTATGGGGGTTAACTAAATTTATTTAAACTTAATTTAAAACCAGATTTGTATATCAGTGATTGCGTGACCTCTGTAGATAAATAAATTTAAAAAATAATAATTTTTCCGTGTCAAACATAACGTCCTTGATCTTCAATACAGTACATTAATTTTCAGATGCATATGCTTCTTATTGCATTATACAGGCCACCTAACATTCACTGCAAATCATTTGGGTTCTCAGACAATAACATGGTACTCTCTGCATACAAAAGTACGGTACATACTTCTAATAGCACCACAAGGATTCCTTGCACATTTATTCATAAGTACATCATTGTCATGCCCCAACTTTGTAGTGTACCATTTGCTAAGCATTTATTGTCATGCATACTTTCTTCCATAATATACCATGCTTATCGCACTTAGCAGCACAACTTCCATCTGTATGCAAAACAATTCCATAATTCAAGCCTATTGTGTTTTTGCTAAACGAATAAATACACAATAAACTTTCTCACATTTTTAGATTTCTTGCTAATTTGCTGAAGTGCAAAAATCTGGTCTGCATACCCTTTGCCTAGCATAAAGCTGCACTGCTCTTCCCAGCTTTTACTGTCACCTCTTGTCCTCTTTCAGCCAGAAGTCTGCCAAACCTTTTCCCAGGCACACTTAAACCAATCCTCCTGCAATGTTTGCATTCATTTCTTCTACCATCCAGTTTCTATCAGGAAACCGTGTCATTCTAGCAATAGTCAGGCATGTGGTCTTCACCCGCATGTTAAACAAGTCTCTTAGTCTCCATAAGCCCCTCCATAATCATGCTGGCAATTAACAGATAGGCAGATTGTCTATGATGAGCATTCCCCTCCCCCCTCTGTGTGAGATATCTGGCTTACCACCTCCGGTGATGGAGACAGGCTTCTTGCACTCACTATCTGAGGTACACTGGTAACGAAGATTATTCTAAAAGGGGAAGACAAAGGGAAGGGAAGAAAGCACAAGAAGCCGAAATTACTGGTCCGCTTCCAGGTTCCTCACCACCACAATTAATGTATATATTATGAGGAGAGAAGGGAGAAGCTCGCTGTTTTGAAAGTCAAAAGTCCATCGCTTAATTTTAGCTCAGTGGGAAACATCCCCAGTGCATGCAAATTGTTCCCAGGTGAGACTTTCATTTCTTCAGGTATGGCTGTTAGAGGCCTCAGTCTGGAATGTCAAAAAGCTGCTGTCTTCTTATTAAAAATAAGGCAGCTTGCTATAATCCAGCTTCAAGTCATGGCCCTCTGCAGATTTCTATAAACAATTCCTTGACAGCATGAGGCAAAACACTAAAGTTTTGAGTCTCCTACCTGTTATTTGGAAACAGCTCAAAGTCTGCGCAAAGCAGAAGACAGCTACCACCCCTAGCCCCCAATCTCTAGTTTAATCTCACTCCTTACCCTCTCGGTTTAGTAACATACCTCAGGGCAGAAGCCTTGCACCTGGTTCTCCGTCACAATGAGTTTGGTAATGATGACAAAGACTGATGTCCCCTGCCAGGTGGACGGATCCAAAAGATGTAGGCAGAAGGGGGGGGAAATATGATGTAAAATATCTTGAATATAAGAGCACAGAGAAGGCACGTCAACTCCTGGTTAGTTCTTTCTGTCTGATCATCTGGAGATGATCATAATAGGCCACCAGCTTCATAACTAAGATTTAGGATTAGAATTTTGAAACAAAAAAACCCCAAAATATACTACTAATAAAAAGTTCAACAGTGAACAGGATTATCAATAGAGATATGAGCTCTCCTTTACTGGATGTTCGCTAGCCAAGATTATAGCTCGAGAATCATTTCTCTGAGATACTGAAGTTTGGATTCTTTCACCGAAGAGAGGCTTGGGCTCAATGGCCTACAGGGAATTCTGTGATTCTATGATTACACAAATGTCCATATCATACCCCCAATATTTTTCAACACTGAAGCGTAAGCAGGACCATTTCTATGTTACAGTATGTTCCTAACCTTGCTTGAGTCATTTCCATATTGCAACAGGCAGCTTTGCATTTCTTTATTGCATGCCTGCAAAATGTTTCACAACCTACAAGTGTGCACAAAGAAAATCTTCAGATTTCCTAACACGTATTTCACGTGCTTCAGAAGCTGAGACCTATTATAGTTCCTGACAATGAACTGGCCAAAGGAAGAAGAAGAAATGGAAGAACAGCTGCCATCGGGATATCTAGGAGTCAGAATGCTGGATTATGGCTGTCAATGGATTCTAGCCTTAATTAGAGGAACCCATTTTTTAATTCCACTATTTAGGAAACCTTTGGCTGTCAGATAATCTTTGTAGTTGATTATAATGGTAGCTAATCTTACGCATATCCTACTGAATTAAATGGGATTTACTCCCAGGTAATTAGAAAGTTGTGATTGGTCTGCAGTGAGAATTACCTTTCAGGAAAGAAGATGTCCAGAATTGTTCATTGGGTCCTTTATGAACTAGCACTTAACAAAAATTAGCAATTATTTTATTTGTAGTATTTTAAATTATTCACTTGGTTCTGCAGTTTACCCTCAACTGCTACTTCATTTGCCATTTTCTTCTTATTCAGTTGTCTAAATGCATAAATATTGTCCAGAGAACAATGTCTTTCCTAATAAGAAATTTGGCATTGGTTTCATATACAATAGCTGAATTAACACAAATTTCTGTGATTTCAGAAAAGAAGTACAATATCAGCTCTTTCCCCCAAACTTGCAACAAATGTGTTGAAAGAAGAACAAGGAAGGGTTTGTGTGCTGGTTAGATACTAGATAGTGTTCCTGGATTGGTCAACTTGTGGGAGGATTGACTAGCTCAAAGAGGAGAACAGGCCAAGCTCCAAGCAGGGAAGCAACAATCCTACTAGCAGTTGGGGATGCAGTGCAGAGGGGAAGGGTAGGGTGAAAAAAAGCCAGATGGTGACTACAATCACACAATTGAAACCCCAATCATTTTTATGCACAAGAAATGTAAAAGACACCTTGACTCTTTGGACATACCCCTCTCCCCTGCAGACACCCCTGGGAAAAAGATGAAGCCAGTGGTTATATGGAACCAGCCTCGGAATTCATTACTATAGATGTCATTCAGGATTGGACTGGAAAAATAATGAGTTAAGAGTTTGTTCTTGTTTTCAGTTAGCAGTCGTTCTAATTATGCCATGATTTTTGAATATATCTTTCCCTCTTTGTAGTTAAGCAAGACTGTCAGGATTCTTTGTGAGTATGTTCCCCTTTTGCAGTTTTCAGCAATCAAAATGAATAAATGAAGATATGTTCTCTAACTTTTAGAAAAACAAGTGGGATTTGCAACCCCATGCAGCATGAAAAATTTGTTAGGCATTCTCTATTCTTGTTCTCTTCCCCAACCCACTCACCCACCCCTTTTCTTCTGAACAGGAACTAGTTTTGTGCATTGTACAAAATTGTTTGTTTACCTATGGCTAATTCAATAAACTGTAATTAGGTTGCCACAGCATGTTAAGTCATAAAACATGGCTTAGAAGTCCCAATAACTAAACCGAACCTACAGAGAGATCCCATTATGAGTCAGTTCAATATAAGAACTTCGTTAGTAAATTGGCATTCCATATTCCTTATTAGAGTATTTATTCCCTAGTAATTCCCTAACTTCCTAAGTAAATGTAGAAGGACCATTTCTGGCTTTATAGTATAAACATACCATTCACATCACGAATACAGAAAATGGTAAAATAAAATGCCTTTTCAATTTGCTTGGCATTATATTGCATTTTCCCTTATTTTGGTGGTTGATGGGTGCAGCCTAAGGACCATGTGTTTTTGGTTCTTTGTTGTGATGGTAGTATAGGTAGTCCTCGACTTACAACCACAATGGAGCTCAAAATTTTGGTTGCTAACCAGAGCATTTGTTAAGTGAATTTTGCCCCTTTTTACGACCTTTTTTTGCCACAGTTGTTAAGTTTGTTGCTGCAGTTGTGAAATTAGTAACATGGTTGTTAAGTGAATTGGGTTTCCCCGTTTGACTCTGCTTGTCAGAATTTTTCAAAAAGTGATGACATGACCCTGGGACACTGCAGCCGTCATAAATATGAACCAACCTTCAAGCATCTGAATTTTGATTGAGTGACCGTGGGGATGCTACAACGGTTGTAAGTGTGAAAAATGGTCATAGGTCACTTTTTTTAGTGCCGTTGTAACTTTGAACGGTCACTAAATGGATTGTGGTATGTTGAGGACTACCTGTATAAGCAAAACATTGTGCTACGTGTCAAGCTGCAGTCATAGATTCCCTCCCTTGAAAATTCTCACATAATGCTCCCACCGTAAATATGGGTACCTGTAGAAGAAGAGAAACAAATGAAAAGCCAAGCATTTGCAATATTATCTTGCTAATGCCATGGATGAAATACCCGGATTAGATGCCATGATATTAATAAGTACATGTGAGATTTGTGGAATGAGGTTATTATCATTTTGATGTCATCGTGCTTTAGTATGGAACCTGCTACTCCTGCAATAGTTCTATTCTAGAATATGGCAGAGATTTTTAAGGGCATTAAAATGTTAGAAAGAGCAGTGGACACCATCACTGTGTTGGGTTTCCTCTTTTGGCTGCTGTATACTCTGCAAAAATCACTCGAGCTATTAATGGGGCACAGTCAGAGGTGGTATTCAGCCAGTTCTGACAGGTTCAGGAGAACCAATAGTGATAATTTTGATTGGATTGGAGAACCAGCAAATACCACCTCTGATTGGCCGATCACATAGCCATGCCCACAAAGCCACACCCACAGAACGGGTAGTAAAAAAATTTGAATCCCACCACTGGGCACAGCTTGTGATGCACTGCACACCAGGCTGAAGCCAGTTTGGTTAGCTGATTGCCCTTGGCCCAAATGAGGGTCCCATTCATTTTTACACCATCTGCTGTTAAGCTCACCCCTCCTTTCTTCTGCCTTTATCATGGCTTAATAGACAGTGTATGAAACCAGTTGGCTATTGTTATTAGCAGTTGGTTATGGAATTTCCTATCCCAGAAAACTTTAGCCCCCAACACATCTTCCCACATTGGGCAAAGAAAAAGTAGGAGTTACCCAACTGAGTGAAGCAGAGGAACCAGATCCTGGGTCATCAGTAGTCACCTAATGGACTATGCCAGGGCTGTCAAACTCGCAGCCCACAGGCTGGATGCGTCATATGCCCATGTCCGGTTTAGCGAAGGGGGGAAAAGTCGCGATACATCACGTCACGATGCCGTGACGACGCAAGTTTGACACCCCTGGACTATGCCTTGATGGTGGAGTTATTTGGGAATATGATGTGTTTTATTACATGTTTTTAGACTTATTTAAAACAACTGGTTTTGAAGGATGTCTATCTGCCTAATCCATCACTGAGCAAACAATCTTATAATGCTTACACATCACACCAAGTTATAATGTAGTTTGTTTCATTTGGGCTTAATTCAATGTATGAACTCAGACATGGGAAATCGTGGTTTCCAAGTTTTAATTCTTTGCTAATATTGTTTTTTATTGTCTCAGTGTGTTGTGAATTGGGTGGATATACACACAGGGTATATCTATCGTTCTATCTCACTGAAATTGCTGTGCTTTTTGCCCTATTTTTCAAGGGCAGGTCACATTCCTGCATTCAAGGAGGAACTTGTATTATTGTTTTTAATAGCCATGGAAATAATGAAGTAATGTAATAAAATTAACAGACGGGGCAGGGAAGAATTTTCACTTGGTTTTCTCCCATTTTGGCAGCATGTGTGCGTTTGTGTGGGAGGTGGGATTTTACTTTTATAGATGTGTTAAGCTGATCAGAGGCTTTGCATGCTGATTTCCCTTTGTTTCCCACAGGAAAATCATTCTGCCGCTGATATTTGGTGGCATGATCCTGAGGGAGTTCTATGGACCCCCAAATGGGGCTAAGGCTGCCTGTGGCCTATACTAAAGTTGCACAGCTTAGCTGAGGAGATATCCAATGGCTGCTGTTTGAAGGGGCCGGTGCACATTCTCCAAGCATAGCCTAACCTTGCTCATTTTTTTTTGCAGCAAACATAATCTTGTGAGTCTCTGCTATCCCTACCCTCCTGGACAGCATTACCTGTGGAGGTGTGACGTAATCTGCTGTATCCATAATGCGGTTGCTGTAGTTGCCAAACCCCTTCACTTTTGTCACGACAGAAGATTCAATGGAGGTGTCCCTTATCTGGTAGGCCTTCTCATGCAGGAACACCCACCTGTGGAAAAGAGATCTTTCAATACAGTAACTCTTCTATGGCTAATGGAAGGTACAATTCTGTCCTGTTCCCAATGTTGCTGAATTATAGGGCACCACCAGAATCCACACCCTCACCTTTGCCTGAAGCTAACCTGTTGGGCACTTTAGTTCAGCTGCATTTGGAAGTCCACAGATCTCCACCTGCTGCATTATAGGAAAATGCAACATGGCGAAAACCCTGCTCTAATTATTATGAGCAGCCTTCATGAAATGGCTCCTTTAACAGCCTAGATCTATAGCTTCTCAGCCTTCTCCTTGGCTTTGATTGACCACTCCTGCTGTTCTCAATTAATAGTCTCTGGATGGCATCCTTTGCTCACTAACTTCCATCATGGCTTATTTGGACCTATTTTAATTCTGGCCAACCCATTCATCTAGTGCAGTGTTTCTCAACCTTTGCAACTTTAAGACGTGTGAACTTCAGCTTCAACTTCCAGAGAAACACTGATCTAGAAATACCAGTTTGATGAAGCATACCCTAGGTTTCGTTAAGGTGTTGTGTCTCCCAACCCTTCATACAGCATTAATAATGATGAAATGCCTTTTGTTTTCAATTTTTACCTGCTAAGATGTTTTAGACATCTAAGTATGATCTGATTGCTGTAAGCCCACTCTTGTCTAACTTCAGGAAACTAACATCCAAGGGTGAACTAGATTCATCCTAGTTTGTAATTCAGCCACCAAGCAAGCCTATACAAAATCTTATTTTGTTGTAATATAAGTAAATTGATTCTACAGACCTTTAGACTGATAGACTATCACATAGAATTAGCCATTATAGGATGTTAAAATTACTCTTTTGTTAACCTAATCAGGCCATTCTGCACATTCACCTTACTTCTTGATGTGCACTGCCCTCTAGTGTACAGAAAGAACTTAGTTTATTACCACAATTTATTGGACTCAATTAAAAACTCAGCATTGATTTCCACAAGAACAAGCACATGCAGATTGTCAGCATTGATAAAATTATCTCTTGGACTCAGGTACTGAAGGGTAAGCTCCCCTGGTTTTAATTAAACTTACTTCTGACTAAGAACAGGCACTTAGGAATGGAAAGTGTAACATGGTTAACCAAATTGCAGATTATAGAAGAACCCCTCTGATAATTAGTCTGATTTCTCACAGGCAACAGGGTGCATTATGCTGATAATGTATAAGCATTTAAGATGTGTTTTTTTAATGGAATGTGAGATGCCTAATTCTGATTCCGTCACTTCCTCTGGCAAAGTATTCCGATTGCCAATTATTTCGTCTATGAAATATTTATACCAAACTCCTAATTCAAATGCTTCTTTCTCACTGCTGGATTTCACTCTGCCTGTCTAGATTTTTTTTTTAAAAAAAGAAACCATGAGACATCTTGCAGAACTTGTGAGCAAATGTAGTTGATACTTTCCAGTTTGCATTGGAAGAATTTTTGAGCATCATAAGAGGGAACAAAATCCCCATGAAGTATCAGATACCACATATTCAAGGCTGGAAGACCACTAATGGAACAAATTCAATTACAGCCCTTTTTCCTTCCTACTTCCAGATCCACTGAGAACTTGGTAAAATGCTAAATACCATTAACCACAATTATCTTGAAATCAAACTACCCTTTCAGCTAAATGTTCCTGCGTTTACTTCTCTCTTTGGTCATCATGGGAGAACACAATCCATATAGGTCATACCTTTCTTATTCCAATTAATGTTTATCATTTAGTTGATAATACACTAATGTTTGTCTTCATGGGAAAGGTAGTTAAATGCGGGGGGGGGGGGAGGAAAGAGACAAAAAACATGAAAATAGTTTGAGCTTTGTCTATACTCTGCCATTTTCTCGCTAATGACTTATAGGACTTTTTTTCATAGCTGTGTGAAAGTACTTCCCTCCAGCCCTTGAAGTGGCAGGAAACTCGGCCAGTCTATTTTGTCTTGTCCCATCACCGAACCTTATTCATAACTAGTCAGGAAATGGTTGTATCCCTGCAGTGAAATCCTCCCAGCAAGTATCATCAGCAGGCAGCAGAAGCGTCAACCAACTGCTGTCCTTGATAGCAATAGCAGTTAGACTTACATACCACTTCACAGCGCTTTACAGCCCTTTCTAAGCAGTTTACAGAGATAGCATATTTCCCCCAATAATCTGGGTCCTCGTTTTACTGATCTTGGAAGGATGGAAGGCTGAGTCAACCTTGAGTCTGGTGAGATTCGAACCACCAAATTGCAGGCTCCCAGCAGTCAGCAGAAGTACCCTTCAGTACTGCATTCTAACCACTGTGCCATCATGGCTCTGATATGGGATTGGGATTGTAAGGAAGTGAGCTTTGCTCTGGTTTTGTGCAAGTCTTTTGAGAATGTGTTTCCCAAAGGAGCTTGTTAGGTTCCTTTGGGGACTTTGGTTTTAGCACTATTCTGGAATAGTGCTCTATCACAAACTCTGGAGCAGCACCATTCTTGAACAGCATTACATCTGAGTTTATAAATAGACCAAACTGGCTAACCGGCACTATTGTTGAGAGATGTAATCATGGGAAGGATTATGTGGAAGGGCTGGATGGTAAATTGCAATGGCAAAGAAATGCAGACTGTTTTTTTAAAAAAAAGATGGGAAAAGGAAGTAAGGTTGAGATATAGTGGCAATTCATATCAAGATGGCTTGGGTGTACTAGTGTTTGTGTGTGTGTTTTACATTTAAATGTAAATGGGTTCTTCTTTTCCCCTTTGGAACCAAAGGTGATGGAGGGGGAAGGAGTTCCCTACAGTAATGGATTTTAATCAGGAAGGGGAAGAATTTTAGAGAGTTTTCTAATTGATTAGAGTAAATGCTCAAGAGAGTGAAGTTGGCTAGGAACAGCATTCCCTTGTTTACCAGCTAAGATGTTGCAGTACTAATGATTTCTCTGGTCAGTTATTCCACTTGACAAACTCATAAGCATACAATGTCTTGTTTTCCTTTTGCTTATTTTTTTTTTAAGATGGCTTTACTGTTCTTTCAAAATCTGAGCTCCTGAACACATTATTTATTTATTTTATTTATTCGTTGGTATTTCTATGCCGCCCCATTCCCAGAGGACTCCGGGCGGCTCACAACAAACAATCATAATAAAACAGTCATAAAAAAATTTAAAATATAAAACGATATAAAACTATAATTTAGATAATAGCTAAAACCTAAAATATTAAAACTCACTACTGTTCTTTAAAAACCTCTGTAGCTCCTAAAACCAAACATTTCGCTTCTCATCCAAGAAGCTTCTTCACAACAGAAATGCTTTCAAGGAAAAACCAAGAAAGTCCAGTTGTCTTTTGAAAAAGCACCTTTGGGACGTTCGGGCAGCATCTCTATTATCCAGTCATTAGAAGTAAAGGATGATCTGGAGATGGATGGAGGGTAATACGACTTTGCCTGCCAGAGTCAAGAAACTTTCCTCCGGTTGTAATCCTAAGAGTCCGGTTCCAGTTCCAGAGGAATCGCCTCCCAATTGCGCTGCGGAGAAAGTCGTGAAAGCCCCACCCAGAGAGCAGGGGAGTTCAGCCAAGAGATGATTTGGGGTCAGGCACTCGGCACTTCTGGCTGCGGAGGGAAGGAGAGCAGGCTCATGACGGACCCTCTGAGGTTCCTTAAAGGGCCTTAAGATTTTTGTAAAGAGAGACCCAACTTAGGATTAAGGAGGAATTTCCTGAGAGCGAGAGCAATCGGCCAGTGGGACGGCTTCCCTCGGGAGGCTGTGGTTGCTCCATCACTGGAGGTTTTTAAGTGGAGGTTGGGCAGCCTTTTGCATGAACGAGATCCTTGAGGGGGGGTTGGAGTCGGAGACCTCCGAGGGCCCTTCCAGCGCTGTGGTTCTGTATTTTGGGGGATACCCTGTAGATTTTCTCCACGGGCGTTAAAGCCAAAAGGTAAATCCTGCCTGTGGCCAATAGACGTTTCCCCGGTGGCCAGGGCAGTTGGGGGGCAATTGCTGGGTCTATCCTGGGGTTGTTTCCAGCACCCGT
>JANHJO010001656.1:348033-358518 GCA_032468235.1 Pseudoxyrhopus heterurus | reverse complement strand
TGGGATTCAAATTTTTTTACTACCGGTTCTGTGGGTGTGGCTTGGTGGGCGTGGCTATGCAGTTGGCCAATCAGAGGTGGTATTTGCTGCAGTCAGCCAATCAGAGCTGGTGTTTGCCGGTTCTCCGAATTATCGCTACCGGTTCTCCGGAACCTGTCGGAAATGACTGAATAGCACCTCTGCTTGTGACCACTGTAGCTGTGCATGCCGATAAAAGATGTATTGTTGCATTGCAAAAATACTCTGGCCCCTGATTTGAGTACCTCAGATTTTGATGTGACATCATAAACATCAATTCACGTCAGGTCGTTAATGATGCATTTGGATGATTTAATATGATGCCCCTTCTGTCCTTTGCTCAGATTCTGCCATTTTGGGCAAAAGAGATAAATCCCCAGCTTTTTATATTCTCTTAATTCAGTGGGTTTCCTGAAGAACGGATATATCTTTTTCCCAATTTGCTATTTTAAAATGAGATTTCATCGTACATGTTCGCTAAACAGAACTTGTGACAGTAATTTCCTAAATAAATTATTCTTCAAATGCTGTGAGGGCAATGGGAACTAAGATTAAGTGCAGTTAAAAGCTGTGCTTTAATTTTCCTGGCTTGACAAGAGTGTGAAAATAGAAAAAGCTAAGATAACTTTCAACTATTCAAAGCTTTGAATACATTCATCAGATTAACTTTCAGTTGTGACCCAAAGAGATCAGCTGTGTTCCACTGCCTTTATTCTCTTAGGTAAAACAGTTTAATGCATCAAAAATCTTCATACCCTTCAGTAAATATTATGTCTGCTAAAACTGAGCATTTTGTATTAATTGTGGAAGGTTTTATTTTACACATGTCTGCACCCTTAATAGCTCAGGAGGCTTACAAAAGTGTAAGTAAAAGAGCAGAAATGGTTAAAACAAATATTTAAATGTTATTAAAATAATACAATTTAAAAGAATTGGAATGTTAAAACAGCTAAAACAATAAATAAAGTCTGGGTAGATAAAAAAAAGTCCTAATGCTTTCTTGAATTGTAATATTAAACTAGACTTCTAAAAAATTAAAATAAGTACAGGTAGTCCTTGACTTACAACAATTCGTTTAATGACCGTTCGAAGTTACAGTGACACTGGAAAAAACGATCTGCCACCATTTTTCACCATTACAAACTTTGCAGCATCCCCATGGTCATGTGATCAAAATTCAGATGCTTGGTTCATTCTTATGACGGTTGCTGTGCCCCGAGGTCATGGGACCCCCTTCTGCAACCTCCTGACAAGCTATGTCAAATGAGGAAGCCAGATTCACTTAACAACCGAGTTACTTACATATGAACTGCAATGATTCACTTAACAGCTCTGGCAAGAAAGGTCATGAAGCGGGTCAAAACTCACTTAACAAGAGAAATGTTGGACTCCATTGTGGCCATACGTATATCAAAGAATTACCTGAAACGCACCGTTCTGTACAATGTTTTTGCATCGCAGAGATTCGTGTTCGCTTTCTCACTCCCTTTAAAAATAGCCCAACAACCTGGCTTAATGACTCATGCCTACATTATTTCAATTTGGAAACATCCGTTTTACTTAAAAAAATTTTTTTTCCTCCATAGATGCTGGTTGAACAGGCGTCAGATCGACGGCTCCTTGAACCGAACACCGAGTGGATTCTATGACAGGGTCTGGCAATTTTTGGAGAGGACTCCCAACGGGTTAATAGTAGCTGGGAATTTCTTGCCACAGGTAAAGCCACATCTGTGGGATTCCAACCATGTTTTCCTTTGTATCCTCCAGTTGAAGGGGGGGCAGCCTGTCAAGCCTGAATTTTGTTAGGTTGGGATTAGGAATTTTGTTAAGCCTGGATTATGTGAATTCAGTTTGACACACTTGAGACTGGAAGGGGGGAGAGCTGAGGTGGATGGAGTTCCCGCCAAAACAACATAGCTGGACGATGAGTCAGCCACATTCCAACGGCTGCTCGGACGGAGGAAGGAGGAGTGAATTTGCCAGGAGATTTTCATATCCTGGTTGGACAATGTGACACATTGTTTGGAAAATCTAGTTATAGTGACATGGAAAGTTGGGAAACTTTTAGTACTGGCTTTCCACCAGATAGTGCCAAGATGGTGTATCCTAATAAACTTGTTCTTTGAGGAATAGAAATGCCTCGGGAGTTCGTTTTATAATAGTTGCATTACTTGGAACCTGACGCTCGATTTCTAGGAGTTGTAATTTCATTTTCTTGCTAATGGTGCTTGTGGGAGTTATTTTAAGGAAAGGCTGGTTGGCCATCTGTCTCGGTGAGAAAGCTGAATTTGTAGCACACAGTTGTAAGAGTTGGGTGCCGAGCCAGACCAGCAATAAAAGTCTTATTACCTTTGATGTTGCTTAGTCCCACTAGTGAAATTCACTTTAGATTCTTCATCTTCCTTTGTTCTTGCAGCAACCGACTTTGTCTGACATGACAATGTATGAAATGAACTTTTCTCTCCTGGTTGAGGACATGTTGAGAAGTATAGATCAACCAGAGTACAGGCAAATCATTGTAGAGGTTGGTATCATACAATGCTAAGTATTAATTAAATGCTTTATCTGCTCATTCCTTTAAACAAAAAAAAAGAATATGTAACTATTTCAGCAGTAAACAGATTTCAAGCAAATGTAATCTCAAATCTATAGGAGGTTCAACCCTCTGTCCTACCAACATCTTTGCTGGGAAAAATATTAGCAGATCTCCCGATTCCCGAAGCCAACACAACTACACAAAGACAATCCCTCTGTCATTGTTATGATTCTCAAGACTATCTTTACTCCTGGTGATTCCATGGGTAGGTCCATGCAGTTTTCTTGGCAAACATTTTTGGAAATCCCCTTCTTTGGGGATATATATTTTTTTTCAACTTCCACTTTAGGCTTGAGAAATGTTGTTTGAGTCTCCCCGATGGTTTCAGGTCTAAGGAAGAACCAGAAGTCAATGTCGTGTACCGTTTCTTCATTTTGTAGAAAAAAGGGAAATTAAGAGAAAAAAGAAGATGTGAAGATGGAAAGAGAGAACCCACTAGCTACCTCTGTTGCCACATTATTTCAAACCAGTACTAGTTCTATCATTATCTGTATCTTTATTTCCATTTCAACTGGAGCTCGCAGACATGACATGAAAGAGGGGTTACACAAAATTGACACAACCACAGCATGTTCTTAGAACTGTCCCTGATATCGTGTACTTACAGTTGTCGTACCCGCTAGGTACCAGTGTCAGAAGAGGAATCCACCTGCGTGAATCATTGTTCACAAGTAAGAGATGCATGTGGATGAGATTCCTGAACAGAACCTTTGAATGGGCATTCAGATGAAGGAATTTTTCATAAGCCCATTCTTAGTCCAAAGACTGGTTGAACCTGGCATATGGCAGACAGAGAACTAAAACACCTCCCTTGTTTTGCCCTGTGGGTTAGCCCCATTGCAATCTTCTAAGAACACTTTCACATTACATTTTGTGAAATTGTATTTGTTGCACCCAGCCCTGGGATTTAAAACGTTTACCATCTGAATGGGCCAGCAAAACATAAGAGCTACCGTAGTAAGTAGTAGTAGATATCTTCTCAATTTGCTGTATTGGCGTCTCTGAAATTTTTCTTTTTCTCTCTCTCCTCTCCACCCACCCCTTCCATCCCGTTCCAGTTGTTGATGGTTGTTTCTGTGATTCTGGAAAGGAACCCCGAATTAGAGTTTCAGGATAAAGTGGACTTGGACAAACTGGTGAAAGAATCGTTTAATCAGTTCCAGAAAGATCAGAATCAATTCAAAGGCATTGAAAAACAAGTCAGTATCACCCTTATTCCCAAGTTTGTGCCTTGCATGATCTCCCACTGTCTCACTTTGTCTTTCTGGTTGACGCAAACGAAAATGTTGCTTTGATTGTCAAGCCTTCCATGTTTTCTTCTAGCAGACGGAAAAAGTTAGCTAAAATTCTAAATGACATCACTTATTTACCTGGTTGCTCATGGGAATTTGGCTTTTCTCGCTCGCTGTACAAGGAGCTCAAATGTTAAGGAATGATGGCTCCTTATTGAGAACACCAGGGAAGAAATATATTGTTCCTTGTTTTCGATTATAGATCTCTATGCAGCCCCTGGTCACTGAATTGTTCTCCCCATTCCTTTTTTTTGTGGAGAATTCATCCAGAAAGCAACTTTTCGCATTTTTATGCTCACACACACACACACTCAAGAAGGCAACCATTGCCAAATACCATAGACATCCCTGGTTTAAGAATCTCATCTGGACCCTATCTCTCTCCCAGCCCAAACCTTCCAAACAACAAATTTGTGTGGCCACAAAAATTCCCTTTCCAGTTGTCCAAAGCCATCTAAGACAACCAAGAGTCTTGGTGGCAAATGCCCTTGATGGACAGTTACTCATAAATGTATCACCTTGTGTGATAGCTATCAAATTGAACAGCTGAAAGTCAGTTCATCCCACTGTTGTCTTCCTATAGAGCTCTATCCTAAAATGATGGGAGCTCTTTCTTTTGCGCGGAATGGAGCTGTGTCTGTGTGTACCCTCTATACATTGGGGAAAAAAACTCTGATGGGGCTGTGTAGTCCATGGCTCCATGTTTAAAATGTGTATCCCAAAGTTCCTTGACGTTGGCGCTAGATGACATGAGCACTTGCTGTCTTGCAAAACTGGGTTTTCCAATTCTTCATCCTCACTTTCCACCTTTCCTGATGCTGTTCGTTCATCCTTCTTATTGTGATCTTCCACCTCCGCTCATCTGTTCCTTCCTTCCCGCCTCCTTCCTTTCCTCTGCTCTAAGGCTTTCCCCTCCTCCTCCTCCTCTCCAGCTTAGGACAGCTCTTCCCTACCATCGGGCACTCCAGAAAGCCAAGGATGCTTCAGCCCGCCCAGGGGGAGGGTGTGTTGTCATTGTAAGCAGGTGCGGCCAACAATAGCATTTGCCCTTGCGATGGGACAGTCGCTCTGCACCAAACACAAATTACAGTTGACAAGCTCTCCCCAACACCAGCGGCGGCGTGACTCACTGGTGGCCTAGAGGATGATGAATTGCCGCCTTGCCAGGGCAAAGCTGTTCTTTACAGCAACATAAAATCTCTGACTCATTGTGTTTGGGACTATCATTTCCCTTGAATTCATCACAGATCTTTCCAAAAATGCCTGCAGGTATTTTTTTTGTTTCTGTTTCTGTTCTGTGATGGTTGCTCTTGTTATACACATCTTCCTTCCTGTGTTTCTCAGGGCGCCCCATATCTCTCTCCCACCCCATCCTCTTTGGTCGAAATCCAAAATATTCTTTTTTTAAATATTTAAGATGGAGAACGTGGAGGGCTTGCCTTGTCTTGTCGATCACCCATCCCATCTGCGTGTTTCTCTTTTTTTCATATGTATATATTTTATTTATTTTCTCTTTACATACAATATGTGCTTAATGAACAGCGCACTGCCTGGGTCAGTTTGTTTACATAGTAATATTTATTACGTTCCTAATTTCTACCTCTTTTATCCCGCCCTTGATACAACAGGTCCCAAGTTTGAAAATATTCTGTGTCTTCTTTTTCTTTTATCCTCAGTGTTAATCTGTCCATTTCTGCACCCTCCAATATTTTTTTAATGATATCTTCTTCCATAGGTGCTTCCTCGCTTTTCCAATGTTGTGCAAATACAATTTTTGCTGCTGTTAAGACATGCAATATCAAACATACATTTATCATATTTTTCTGGCATTATGCCTAACAAAAATAATTCTGGTTTATAATCTATGTGCTGTCTTAACATTTTTTCTAACCAAGCATGCACTTTTCGTCCAAAATTGTTTTGCTTTTGGGCACGTCCACCACAGGTGATATAATATGTGCCCGGTTTTGGATCACGTTGGTAGACATATCTTTAAAACATTTTTGCTAAGTAGGTGCCATCTGCATGTTTCTCCTCGTTATTACCTAAGCCTGAACTTCTCCCATCAACAGTTGTGACTCTTGTCTGTTTGTGCAGGACGACATGACTTCCTTTTACAACACACCACCGCTGGGAAAAAGAGGGACGTGCAGCTATTTGACAAAAGCTGTGATGGATTTATTGCTGGAAGGCGAACTGAAGCCTACTGCCGAAGACCCTTGTTCCATTAGCTAAAGCAGTTGGAGCAGAAGATGGTGGAAACAGGTGGATGCCATGGGTTTTTAGCTCTTGGCATGGGAAGCTTCATTTCTCGTCCCTCTTTGGACATTGTGATGCATAGTCATTAGGAGGAGCTCCATTGCTTGCAGCAACAATCTGTCCAGTTGGTTTCATGTAACGAAAAAAGCATATTTAATTAAGGGACATATTCCCTTCACCGCTCCTAGGTGGCAGTCAATGATACCCATCTCACCATCATGGCTACTTGTTGGCTGAGTAAATGCCTGATATTCTCCCTACGTTACGCTGCTTGAGAATGACAGCTATTTAGAAGCAATAATTAAGCTTGCATTTACAGTTTAAGCCTCGCTTAAGGTGAATTGCAGATTTATATTTATTCATCCAATCATGAATTAATGTAACTTTAATCATCCCCCTCTTCCTTTGTCCTGATGTTAGTTACTGAGAAGCTTCCTTATGAAAATTGAATACGGTAAAGACATCAGGTTTTTTTAAAAAAAAATAAGCGATTCCCCCATCTGTGAAGCTGGAGGATTTCTGGACTCTGAAGAGATAAGGCTATCTTTGGATTTGAGGACACGACGAAGCTTAAACATAAAATTAAAACTCCGCATTGAATACTCTTTTGGATTTGCCTGTAATGAGTTTCTGCGTTCTTGAGTTGAAAATTAGAAGCAAATGAGGATTTTTTTTTAAAAAAAAGAAAATCTTGATCTCTCCTTCAACCTAACATAGAAGCTGCCCGGAGTCAATTTGTAGTATAGGTGGGCAGCATAAAAAAATTAATAGATAAATAAATAGATGCTTTAGGAGACTTTAGGTGTAATATCCTAGATTCCATCTCAAAGGGGAGGATGGAATCCATGTTCAAACACATGGCTTCTATTCTCATTGACAGAGGAGCACAATGGAAAATAATTTAGTTCCCTCCACATAAATAGATAAAACACATTGGTTCAATGGGAAAGGTCCCAGGTTCTAATCCTCTTCAGCATAGGTCCTCCTCACCTTCTATCACCAATGATTTCAGACGGCTAGGAATTGTAGGAGTGCAACATATGGAGAGCCAGAGGTTCTCCAAGTCTACGTTCTGTGGACCGTTTTCATAAATTAGACCTTCACATGGTGGATAATTAAACTCTGGAATTTAAAATGAAAAAAAAACAACAACAACAGATTGGAATCATTCCTGGAGGATCTGCTGCCTTCAGATTGGCCATTATGGGATAAAATACTGGGCTAAATAGACCTTTAACTAGAATCAAAATGGCTCTTACACGCCTAAAGTATCGTCTTAAGGGTATCCAATCTGGGCAACTTTAAGACTTATGGACTTCAACTCCCAGAATTCCACAGCCAGCCATGGGAGCTAAAGTTCACAGGTCTTAAATTTGCCAAGATTGGACACCTCTTCATCTACTCCTCTTGTATAGTGTCCCTTCCTTTAATATATACATATACATATACATATACATATACATATACATCTATATATATATATATCTGTCTTAGACCAGATTGTTTGCCATCTTGGCCAGCGTGGTCAATATTCATTTCATTGAAATCTCCAAGAGGAATGCCTCAGGCACAGTTTCTCTTCATCTCTCATTCCTTCCAGAAACTTCCTCCAAGGAAATTGGAGGTTCAACATGCAACGACGCAACAGCCAATTGCCAACCATCAATACATGAACCAACCAATCGGAAGGCACCACATAAATATGATGCATGGAATAGCCAAAGCACATATGCCAGTAGAGGGAAGTTCTCTGAGGAACTTCTCCGTCACAAATCTGAAAGCTCGGATGACTAAATCTCTGGTCCCAGTGATGGACCCAGACTGGATCTTGCACCATTACCCTGGGACACATGTATTTGCCTTTATTCACACAACCTTTTGCTCACAACCCAGATTCTCTATTTCCGATCTTCCCTCAGAATCCCATGCATAGCCCAACCCAGTTGAAGAATTCTTGCCGTTGCTGATTTTGTCTCTGTGAGAGAAGGATTTTTTCTCATTGTAGCCCGAATAGCAAAAAAAAAAAAAAAAACCCAGCAAGGTTGTGACTACCTCATCTGCAATTTCTCTGCACCAAGCTAATTATCCCCAAAGTAGATCTTTGAGGGAGGATTTTCAGTGAAAGAAGCTAGTTAGAGCGGACTGGCGCTTTGCTCTTTTATGCATTAAAAGAGTGACACCTGCTCTCATCTCTTCAGTGAGGAAAAATTTTTTTTTTGTGAACCCAGTTCCACTCTTGATCAAATCCTCTTGTGTATTTTTCCGTCAGGACCGAGCCACGCACCTGACTTTGATCCTATATATAAAGTTCAGGATTCATAAGGCAGAGGTAGCTTTGGCTTTCTCTAATCTCAAGAACATTCTAGAAAGATGATCAGGCTATATTGAAAAGGAAAAGCACGCTGAATTTCCCAGGGAATGGAGAAAGTAGTGGGAAGAATTTATTTTTTTAAAAAAGAAGGAACAATAAAACACAATTTATGTTTGGGCATCATATATTTAGCAGTGTGGCCGACAATAGAAGTTCTCTTACCAAGCCCTAAAGGTTTGATCCGTGTGATTAAGATTACGTTCACTTCTTCAATGTTTAATTCGATCGCTTAACAATGATCTACAGTAATGTCCGCCTGGCTTTTGTAAAAGTGGAATTTGATCTTGTAATGGCTTTGACTCCAAGTCCTTATCAATAACTGAGATTGATGAGCAAACTAAGCTGCTCTCTCGATGGTTTGCAGAATGAATGAAAAATGGTTGTAGGAATTGGGTATGGCCAGTTTAATGAAAAGAAGGACTAGGGGTGACACGATAGCAGTATTCCAATATTTGAGGGGCTGCCACAGAGAAGCGGGGACCAATTTATTCTACAAAGCATCTGAAGGCAGGAGAAGAAGAATGGATGGAAGCTAATGAAGGAGAGAAGCAACCTAGAACGAAGGAGAAATTTCCTGAGAGAACAATTAATTAGTAGAACCAGTTGCCCCCAGAAGATGTGGATGCTCCATCACTGGAGATTTTTAAGAAGACATCGGACAACCACTTGTCTGAAGTAGTATAGGTTTCCTGCTTGAGCAGGGGGTTGGACTAGAAGACCTCCAAGGTCCCTTCCAACTCTGTTATTGACTTTCAGTTTCTTGTGCCATTTTGGCTGGTTGGTGTGGCTCATTGGTTCTCCTTCCAATCGCCTTGTTCATTAAAATAATTTTCAGTTCTCTTAGGCATATCCAAAAAGAATTTTAGATTGTAGAAAGCTTGGAGTGTGGCGATTAAGACGAATAATAAGTGTCTGGGTTTTTTTTTTTTTTGTTTCCAGATAATTAAAAAGCTGCAGGAATGATGCTGTAAAAATTAACAGGACATGGCCATTTGCTTAAGGAAACATGAGAACTCTAAGATCTAACTTCCCAGCCGTGAAATCTGTAGATTTCTATATCATGCACACACCATTTGTTAATTGAATGTAGCAGTCAGAAAAACATTTTTTTTAAAAAAAGATTTCCAACAGCTTATAAGGACCTGAGGTATGGAAATTAATCTTTTTCTCCTTGAGAAGATCTTCATATTTTTTTTTAAAAAAGAATACTCTGTTTACCACAGGACCGACATGTTTTAAAAACTCAAATTTCAAATATGACAAGAAGGGGGACTTTATAACATAGTTTCTCCCAATTGTGTAGACTGCGTCGCTGTGTAGTTCGATCCAATGCCAGATAATTCTGGTTCCCTCCAAATATTGGACTATAAGAATTCTGGTAGTTGAAGTCCCCAAGACTTAAAAATTGCCAAATTTGGAGGATTCAGAAGTGCATGGAGAATGGCCTGACCACAAAAGCCAGAGAACAGGATTCTTGGCAGCTCGAATCTCACCAGGTTCAAGGTTGACTCAGCCTTCCATCCTTCCAAGGTGGGTAAAATGAGGACCCAAATTTGGGGGGGGGGTCAATATGCTGACTCTGTAAACCGCTTATATACTGTGAAGCGGTATATAAGTCTAAGTGCTATTGCTAGCGCTATCCAGTGATTTTTCACCGTTAAGGAAGTGATCTGCACGTCTCACCGCTGAAGCTCAGCTTTGTCAGCACTAGAATTGTAGTTGTTGTTAGTTGCAAAGTCATGTCCGACCTATCACGACCCCATGGACAAAGTTCCTCCAGGCCTTCCTGTCCTCTACCATCCCCCAGAGTCCATTTAAGCTCCTCGCACCGACTGCTTCCGTGATTCCATCCAGCCACCTTCTTCTCTTTCATCCCCTTCTTTTGCCCTCCATCACTCCCAGCATTAGGCTCTTCTCCAGGGAGTCCTTCCTTCTCATGAGGTGGCCAA
>JANHJO010001656.1:211779-223984 GCA_032468235.1 Pseudoxyrhopus heterurus | reverse complement strand
CCCCCTCCTCGTCCTCCTCCTCCTCCTCCTCCTCCTCCTCCTCCTCCTCCTCCTCCTCCTCCTCCACTTCCTCCTCTTCCTCTTCCAAATGAATGCTCGCAATTGCCTGGATAAGTCCCCAAAGTGTTCTTGATGAGATTTTAGAGGTGATTTGCCACTGCTTCTTCCTAGGGCTGAGAAAGAGTGACTGGCCCAAGTTCACCCACTGGGCTTCGTGCCTAAACTGGGACTAGAACCCACAGTCATCCAGTTTCTAGGCTGGTGCCTTAACTACTATACCAACTGGCTCTTCTACCAAAGAGTCATGCATTAATAGTAATCTAATTTGTATAATCTTGGATAAATATTAAATTTTCATCCCCATCATTTAGGCTGCACCTCTTTATTTTTCATTACAATATAGCTCTTTACCATTTGTGACAATACATAGGAATGATTAACTTTGCTAGTAGTGTAAGAAAATCAGCAGCATTACTACCAACTGTGATATGATATTAGCTACAAATGTAGTGCTTGGTCATCACCCATTGATGCACATTTGAAATTCATAGTATTAGAAAAGTTGCAAATGTGGGATATGAAATTTGGTTTCAGACTTATTAACTCGAATTCTTCATGCTGAATTTCAGTGGCACACGGCGACAAACCTTTGCCCTCATTTCAAAGACTTTCTAATCAATGGTTCTCAAGGTAATGTACAATCTTTTTAGTTACAGTCAAGTCCAAAGCAATTTGGTGCTCCCACATTCTAGTATTAAGTGTGTAATTTAAAGTTTGTGATTAAAAGTTCATACCGTTAACAAAATTTCTGCCTTGTGACCTGTATTGGAAGAGTCCCCCCCCCCCAGTAAAGAAAAGTAGCATTAGAAAGAGTTCAAATGCTTTTTCTGCTTCGGATATATAGCACGTGCCTGAAATGTGAAATGAATGAGTTTTGAAGAAGCAAATATGTGCTAAGGTCTAACATCAAAAAGACCAAAAATCTGGCTGCATGTCAAATGGAAAATAAATTACTATGGCATGGACATGCAGAAAAGTATTACAGACATTTATGTGCTTATAAATATAAGCCTAATGTATAAGTAAAAGTGATTTACGGGATGTCATCATGACAATATGCTACCAGAGACAAGCTATACTATATTCTAAGGCAGGGGTGTCAAACAGAAGGCCTGTGGGGCCATCCTGGAAAATGTAAGGGGCTAGCCTGGTCTACCCAATGCGAAGAGGAAACATCGGGCCAGTGTGGCTTCGGCCCGGTCTACCCATTGCGAAGTGGAAACCTGCCAGCAGTTTGGGAAGTGATGTTAAGCTGGCCACACCCACCCAGTCAGCCATGTCCAGTGAGTGGCATCAAGCTGGCCATGCCCACCAAGTTGGCCACACCTGCCCAGTCGACCATGCCTACCTGGCCCACTGAGGTCAACCACAGCCCTGATGTAGCCCTCAATGAAATTGAGTTTGACTGTTCGAAGGTGTATCATGGTGATGAACAACCGTGGTGGCACAGTGGTTAGACTATAGTATTGCAGGTTAATTCTGCTGACTGCTGGCTGCCAGCAGTTCAGCAGTTTGAGTCTTACTGGCTCAAGGTTGACTTAGCCTTCCATCCTTCCGAGGTTGGTAAAATGAGGACCCAGATTGATGGGGGCAGTATGCTGACATTTGTAAACCACTTAGAAAGGGCTGTAAAGCATCATGAAGCGGTATATAGGTCTAAGGGCTATTGCTAAAGGAAAAATAAAACAAATCCTCAAATAATGTCCCCTTCTGCAAATACAGCTAAAACCAATAAAGTTACCTAACCGTGCAAACATGTTTTGGTGTAACTTCAACTGTCAGTGGATGGAATCCAAACAACAGTTAGCACAGCGCGAGGTACTCTCCCATGCTAATTTAAACATGTGTCACGGGGATTATCCAAGAGGAAAGTAGGGGAAGGAAGTAGCGGAGGATGTAAATATAAGCGAGAAAGCAGGGGCCAATTGCAGCCTAAGGGACTATTATGCATTCTTAAGGGGATACGGACGCCAACAGACCTATAAACTTAAAGGGAAATTCCAACTACGGCACAGGAGTGCACAAAAGGGCCTTTCCATCATATTTTTAATTCATTTATGGTACTCTTCGGAACCACGGGTGAACGATGGGAAGCTGCTTTGAGTTTTTAAAGCTAAAGCATCCCAACTGTTGAGAAATAGGGGTTGTTGTTTTTTTGTTCAAATTCAGAAAGGCTGCAATTTCAAACCCAAATTAAAGACAGAAACTCATCTCAAGTTATTTTCTCCCCAGGAAAAACTCTTCTATCATTCTTCCTTTCTTTCGTTCCCTGCCCCTTCCCCCGTCCCTTCTTCACTCTGCGCGCTTCTAGAAATCGAAGGATCGTCCATACTCACGAAATTGCAACATTGCTGCCATCTATGACTACGTATTTCAAGTGGGGTCTCCCCGGCTCGTTTTTCAGTTCCAGCTGGTACGGTGTTTTCAACGCCTCTAGAAACCTCTGAACCCCGGTGACCGAAGGATCTGCCGGATGACCGCAAAGTCCCCCCATTTTCTTTTCTGGATAAGAACTTCGGAGTTGCAGAGGAGGGGCGGGGTCTCCAAAGTGCTTTGATTTTTGGGAAGGGAATTGCTGGGCTCCCAGCTGCACGGGATTGCAGTTTTCCTGTTGGTGGTGCGTTGTAGGTGATTGGTTGCAACACCCTTGAAGAGCCAGGCTTTCTTTCTGAACAGGTGGGTGTGCGCTCTCGCAGATACCCCTGGCTACCAAGATCGGATCTTTGGCTTTCTTATTTTTGGTCGCCAGGGGGGCATTACTAGGGACGTTCACGAAACCGTCGCTTTCCACCTTGCTCGCCTTGCTGCCCTGTTCCCAACAACCTAATCGTATTTTGCTGAGCTCTTTATTCGATGAGTTTTTGTGACCCAAAAGAGCGGCTCGACCTTCAGGGTCCGATCCACGGATTTTGTCTTTGCGGGGTGCTTGAGAGACAGAGGCGACGTTTGCATTTTGGGGTGGCTCTGACGGACGGCTTAGATCAGGGTGGACCCCGATGCCAGAACCGCTTTTGTTTTTCTTCACTTGGGTTTCAGGATTCTGGGAGAGAGCTCTGGACTTCTCTTCCTCTTCCGCAACCATCTTGCTCTTTTTCTCAATTTCTTCGAGGAGGAGCAGGGGCTCAGCCAACTGTCCGTGTTCAATAATCACCGTTTCTACGATTTCCTCAGAGTAGCCCATGCTTTTGAAAAAATTAACCAGGATCTTGTATTCCATCTCCTCGCTTATTTCGTCGCCGTTTTTAGTATCGAGTAAGTCGCTTGTATCCGAGGCCAAGTCTATCACCACTATGTCGTCATGTCTTTTGCAGGACACCTGCTTAGATTCCTGGTTGTTTTCAAAAGAAAACTGTTTCTTTGGAAGCCTCTCATCACCATTCGAGGATCTTCGTTTACACGACGGCCTCTCTTTCGAGGCAGATGCCTCCGGCACAGTTAGACCGTTTATAGGTAAAAAATGCGCTTCAGCTGTATCGGGAAAAACGGTGTCCATCTGCTTGGCTAATTCAGAGACCGGTGTACCTGCATTGTTCCTCGCTTCCTCCTGACCTGTTTTGCCATCGCTGCTTACTACGGATAGTTTCTGCATCTGAGTTGGGTGTTTTAACATCTCATCGGAAGGGCCTGGATCTGCAATTCGGCCTTCCGTTTTGCTGCCTTCGTGCTGCGCGAGGCTCAGCAGCTCTTTCTTCAGCGAGCTCGGTAGGATCAACAAGTCCATCGTGTATTTATCTGCGTGGGCTTCGACAAGGTGTTTGAACTGTTTCTTCACTTCCGAGTCCTTGACCGTCAACTCATTGAGGTTGCTTTTGAAGAGGTTCACAAGCTGCTGGATGTGACTCCTGGCCATGACCACAGGCTCCGTCCGGCCTCTAATGCCAAGTGTCCCGATCTCCACCACAGTAATATCGGCACAGGTGCCCTGAATAAGGCAATTCAGGAAGAGGTTTTGTGCTCCTACAAAAATACAGTGCATGTCTTTGGGATAATATTCCCTCTCGTCCAATTCGGGTTCACAGATTCCTTTAATGTATTCCTACAAAAAAAGGGGGGGGAAAGAGGGGAGTTAAAACATAAATGAAGGCAATCGGGGACAGTTCAGCTTCCGAAATTTGTGCCTTATTAAAAGCTACAACTCTACATTCTGTCAACAGGATTACTTCTCGTTTTCATTGCTCTTCCTCCTGGAGGAGCTGAGAGCAGATTGCAAGCAAACAGTACAGGTGAAAACAATCTTAATAAGACTATCATCCTTCTTCTTTTCTTTTTTAACAAAACCGATGGGAGAGAGAAGAGAAGAATCCTTAAATTAGGCTGTTGTCAACTGTGAACCTCTAGGAGAAATCTAAGGAGAAACACTTCTGCCCAATGAGTCAGTCAGATGAAAGAGTCTTATTGCACCTTGAAGTATAATTTGACCCCTTTGTCTTGTTTGTGTTGCTCTGTGCTAACCTTGTGCTTCGATTCTAACAACATAAAAAAGCTTTCCAGATCTAATTACCTAACATTTATATTCGAGTGCTGAGGAAAATAGGAAGAAACGCAGTATCATGATAATTGAATTGTGCCCCAAAGAGATCTTTTTTATAGTAGCTGCAAATACATAAAGGCAAACAACTCATTCAGGAGAATGCCAGAGAAAATAATTAGCCAGGTCTTCATTTTCTAGAAGGGCTATCAGAGGAGGCCTACCGACATCATGAGGACGTGCACGGATTATCTGTAGCTTCCCTGCTGTCAACTGACTCTTTTCACAAGGATGTGCTTGCTAAACCAAAGATGTCTGCAAAGGAATATTACGCAGAAAAGTAGAGGACCGCAGATAAACTGTCTTCGGAGCTCCGTATTAGTTTAAAAATCTGGGTTAATCCCATTTAGCGTTTATGGAACCTCTTTAACAATTCTGCATTCAGGATATGGGAGAGAATAAGTGAAGATTTCAGTCACCAATGAACGTGGCTCACCAGCTCATTAGTTTCATTTCAAGATCTTTCTATTTTTAGAACCCCATTTCATGAGAAATGAGTGACTTAACCAAGACATTTCCATTCACAAATATCACTTGGATGCAATTTCTAGCACATTATCTATAATACCCTTCTCCCTCCTATAACTTGCATTATTCCCCTTCTTGAAAATCTCCAGTGATGGAGCACCCACAACTTCTGGAGGCAAGTTGCTCCAGGAAATGTTCCCTTAGTTCTCGGTTGCTTCCCTCCATGATTAGTTTCCATCCATTGCTTCTTGTCTTGCCTTCAGGTGATTGGGAGAATAAGTTGACTCCCTTTTCTTTGTGGCAGCCTCTCAAATATTGGAAGGCTGCTATCATGTCACCCCTTGTCCTTCTTTTCATTAAACTAGACATATCCAATTCCTGCAACCCTTCTTCGTATGTTTTAGCTTTCAATCCCCTAATTATCTTTGAAACATTATTCCAGTTTTTTTTCACCTTTAAGCACAACTGCAACATGGGAAAATCTCTTCACAGTCCAAAGAACCCACTGACGCAACTTTAAATAAGGTGCCTCTTTTGAGTTTGCTTCCCTCTTGCTTATGAAGCATTGCCCAATCCTAACCCAAGCCAAAATACTAAAAAATATTCTATGCATCTGATTTGTACTATCCAAACCATTTCCTATGAAACAGCAAAGAATGACTTGAGTTTTCACATAAGAGAAAAATCTGGTTCCACTAATAGTACTTCCTGCCTATGACCCACACACCCATCCTATACCATTTTAATACAGCTCATCGTATTCCAGATTTTACTAGTAAAAAAAATATGGAGGTAGAGGAAGTGTAAAGGAAAATGTCTTCAGTGTACAAACAGCAGAAGCAGCTATAGTGGTCTTCAGATTCTGAGAAACGGACTATTCTACTAGCTTCGGAAGTAGCCACAGTTCTCTCATCTCTATCACGCCTACAGTTTTCAAAGAGATTACGGTATCTTTTATGTTTACCACTGAAGCAATAAGTATTGCAACATTCCGGTTTTACCCTGGGAATATAAAAGAGTTCCTAGTTAGAATTGTGTAAGCTCAACTGCTTTCGCAGTTGGGCAACTGATATCAAAAGTCTGAGGTTTCTAATTTGTACGCTTATTCCTACTTTCAAAGGGCTGTTCAGCAGGAAATTCGGTGAACACTGGTGAACATCCAGTTTGGCCAAAGAAAGTCTCATGTTTCTTATTGTCAACCATAAACCATTCAGGAGAACTATCTTCCAAGATGACGTATCTGGAAATTTTAACTAGTTCGAAATATGGGGTGACCTGGCTAAATGATTACAACACAGTGATGTTAAAACATTGTGTACAGATTCCTAGTTTATTTCTAGTTGCAAGTCAATACCGACTTTCAGGGGAAAAGCCACAAATGGCCAGGAGACCTAAAGGAGAATCTGGAATAATTCTGCCTTCAAATGTTAGATTAATGACAGCTAGGAAAAAGCCTTCCTTTAAAATTCTATTTATAAAAGGCGATATTGTACTACTTTGATCTGAACTCTTGCTCAAACTGCGGTTGACTCACGAATTGGGAAAAGCAAAACAGGAGCTGTCCAACAAATCACCTCTTTATGTAACGTATTTCTGGATTCCTGGAAGGTTAAAGAACAGGGCAAAAATCCTAGTTATGAAAGCTCTCTCCCCTACACTAATAAGGGAACATGCAGAACAGAGTTGGGCATATGACTTTTCCCCCACCTAATGTGTGAAAGACACTGTTCAAGCTCCAAAGTGCTTTTGTTTTGGAAGATGTGGATGAAATCAGTTTGGTTTCGAACTCAAACCCAGCAACCATCCTAAAAATCACAGGCCCTTTCAGATAGAGGGTTTCTGCTGTAAACCAAAGACATGAGATCGCTAGTCCGGAAGAGCACATGTGCCTAAACATATTATTATTAATTCTGCTTATCATCTCCTTTCCTGTTTCACACGTTGGAGTGACAATGTTAGAGCAGTTTAAACAGAAGCAAGAACACATTGTGGTGCTAAGTTCTTTCCATCATTTTATTTTTCTTTTTGCCAGTGGGAGAGGAATTTCTCCAAATCGAATGAACCTGTGGGTGCTTTATAATTATAAATTCAACTTCTTGGGCGATATTATTAGCAAGGGGACCAAACGACCTGCATAAAATGGACAGGCTAACCCCGTGATAGCGAACCTATGGTACATATGCCAGAGGTGGCACACAGAGCCCTCTCAGTGGGCATGCGTGCCATCATCAGCTGCTCTTCTGGTTTCTGGCATGCACATGAGCACCAGCCAGCTGGTCTTTGCGGGCACTGGAGCACCAGAAAACAGCCCAAAAATTGGCCAAAAAGCAGGCCTTTTTCAGGCCAAAAAACAGCCCAAAGACGGTCTGAAAATGGTCAAAAAATGACCACAAAACAGGCCATTTTCCAGGCTGTATTCAGGCCAAAAATGGCCTGAAAACAGCCCAAAAAACAGCCTGAAAATGGCCCCCAAACAGCCCCAAAACAGGCATTTGCGCACCAACCAGCTGGTCTTTGGTTTTCTGGCGCTCCGGCACGCATGAATGCACGTGCGTTCTGGTTTGGGCGCTCGGTGCTGAAAAGGTTCACCATCACTGTGCTAACCTTTGTCCTCGCTCTGGCTTTAAGGGGGATGATGCGTGACAGAGCAAGTCTGGGTCATTTGAGCCCAAGTTCCAGTTTCTGGATGAATGAGACTTCTGTGGCACTTTGGTTCTCAAATGCTTACGTCGATAGGCAAATGAGGGACTCACTAATCGTCAAATCATGATGATAAAGCACATTCTAAGAATCCTTCTGCTCCTAGCCTTGGAAATCAAGCCATTACAATTTACCACTCAGCCTTAGAAAGAGGCACAACGAAGCAATATTTTCATGTCTGTAATTTTCTCCCCTTTTCATCTCTTATACTTAGAGATACTTAGAGATGCATACTTTCCTGCAAGGCACCTCAAGTCTTTGTTCACCAGTTACCAGCTCAAGTCTTTTTTGGCCTGTACTTTTTTTTTAAAGTAATCTCCTACTCACTCCATAATCTATACTCAAATAGTTGTATTAATACAGGAATTCCAAAAACAGAAACACCTATCACAAGTCCTAAATAAAAGACCTGACATGTTCTTTGTTATATTAACATAAATACCCAGGAAATTATGAATCACATTGAGGTCAATTTCACTGTCAAAACATTGTTGGGTAGGAGAACACTGTTTTGTGGTGATTTTATGAGACTCCATTAGAGAAGGCCTGCGTTCTTTCCACTGAAAGTTAAACCTTTATTTCAAACCAGAGTGGAATCTTAACATTACAAATATTATTGAAGGCTTAGCCAGAGCACGAGACAGAAGAGGTGGTCATGCATGAGAGGCAGTCTTGAACACTCTTTCTGTTAAACGTGAAACAGCTAAGAAAGATCAGGGAAGAACTACTATACAGAAATTTTAGTAAAACATCCTCAATGTTAATCTGGGGTAAATAAGAAAAAATTCCCAGCATCGTTTATGGTGGGTAAATTAAAGTGACCATTTACAGTAAATGAATAGAAGTCTGTTTGATTTGAAAAACGTCTTCCCAGTTTTCTTTTCATCTGGACAAAGCTAGCATGGATGAGATAAGCTGCCAACTAGCTCACCCATTATCTCTCGATTGTTTATGCCTCCTCTCCCTTCCATCTGTTTTCCAGCTGCCCCACAATCTCTACCTCTTGCAAGAGATGTAAAATAAACAGCCGGCTAATATCCAAATTCTACAGACACTGTACAATGCAGGAGGAAAAAAAAATGAAATTGTCCAAAGTTCAATGCCTGGCATCTTAAATATCAAGGATCCATAACATTTAAGCCTTTGATTCAGAACCTAGGGAACTACTCCCGGTTTGCGTAGACACCACTAGGCTAAATGGACTTATTCTTCCTGCCTACTCAGAACTATCTTTCCAATGGCAAAAAGTAGACAAGACATGGGACATTCTTGGTTAGCCCTATAATAAACCATGGAAATTCTTCTTTTCTGAAAGAGGCCCAGCCCTCAATAAACACAGTTGCTAACAGCATGACAACAAGGTGTTCCTGCTTCTTTGTTCAGTGTTTTTCTGCTATGAAAGTTCTGCCCCAGTTTTGGCTCTGTGTCCAATGGGGAGGTCAGGCTGGTGAATGGTTAGAGGCAGATTTTTCTGGAAGGCAGGAAGAATACAGATTCTCAGAGACCACTCTTCTTTCAGCCAATGATGAAAGACAAATGGCATTGACTCCGTCAGAATCCAAAGGAACTGAACTGATTGTTCCATCTCGGTAAAAGGATATCTGTCTCATAATCATTTGGTTATTGATCTGCCACAAGCCTAGTCTTTCAGATGAGAGATTGTAATTATTTCCTCTCATTACATGTTGATGCAGACATCTCTGTCACAGGCACACACGCATAGAGGCATACGTGTGAAATCCGCTGATGTACACAAATACGAGATCTTATCATTTCCTGCAAATTATCTTAGAGGTAAACTACAGCCCTCAAGACTAGCAGTCAGCTGGGTCAGTCTCTGAGCTTGTTTTTTTTTTCTTGCAGATGTTTCACTACCCAGCTAGGCAACATCATCAGGGCTAGAAAGGACTGGGATTTGCTCTGTTTATATACAAGTGCCAATAGGAGGGGATAACTGTAGCTCAGGGTTGAACTATGGCATCTTTGATTCTCTCTGAGCTTGGTTGTTTTCTTGCAGATATTTCATGATCCAACTAGATAACATCATCGGTCCTAAAAGAGAGTCCAGTTTGCTCTCTGTTTATATATAAGTAGCTTGCCCTGTCAATATTGGTGGAGTGTTGTTTTCTTCCTAGTGGTTCCTTGACTAGACTGTTGTTTATGGTTTGTCTGAATTTGTAGTTCCTTGATTGGAGAATTGTTTTCTGCTTAATTGATCTCCCATCCAGAGAGCACCAAGGACCCCACAGTTCAACCCTGAGCCACAAAAATCCTCTTTTAACAAAACCTGTTTGTTGAGGCCCTCAACAAGATCAATAGGTTGGGGAAATGACAGGATTGGGGGAGAAATGATGTTCCAGGGCAGAAAAGACTCTCTTCTGGATTCCTGTCAAACAAAGCTCCTTAGCAGGCAATGTCCTTTTGGGATGGGGAGATGGGACCAGGGAAAGGCAGTGCCTCAAGTCATCCCAAAGGTGCTTTTCAAAAGGCAACTGGACTTTCTTGGGTTTTCCTCCCCTTGAAACCATTTCAGACTGCAAATAATCTTCTGTTCCCCACTATTCAGTTAAACCCAACGAAGTTTCTTGGATGAGAAGTGAGACTTTTTTCATCTGGACAAAGCTGGCATTCATTGATGAGATTAGCTCCCACCTGGTTCCCCTGCTATCTCTCAATTGTTTATGCCTCCTCTCTCTTCGCTCCATCTCCCAGCCGCCCCACAATCTCTATTTCATCCGAGAGGTGTGAAATACACAGTCAACTTAATATCCAAGTTCTACCGTCACTGTACACTACAGGAGAAGGAAAAAAAAATGAAATTGTCCGAAGTTCAGTGCCCGGCAACTTAAATATCCAGGATCCACAACAGTTGAAGTCTTTGACCCAAAGGTGCTTTTTTCAAGAGGTGACTGGATTTTGTTTTTCTTTGAAGACGTTTCTTCAAAGAAAGATGAAAAAAGCACCTTTGGGACAACCAATGACCTGGATGACTGAGAATCTCCCTAGATATTTAAAGTCTTTGACTCAGAACCTAGAGAACCACAGATAGTTCTTGGCTTACAACCACAACTGAGCCCCAAATTTCTGTGGCTAAGTGAGATGTTTGCTAAGCGAATTTTGCCCCATTGTGCAACCTTTCTTGCCACAGTTGTTAAGCGAAACACAACAGCTGTTAAGTTAGGAACACGGTTAAATGAACCTGGCATCCCCGATGACTTTGCTTGTCTCAGAAGGTGATCACGTGACCCCGGACACTGCGACCCGTCATAAATACGAACCAGTTGGCCAAACATCTGAATTTTGATTACGTGGCTAGATTCGTCAGAACCACACGATTAATCCACCATAGCGATTTTACACAACTAAGGTAGCAAAACCCTTTTGCATTACTATTTTATTTTGTTTTTGCATTTTAGTAAGTAATGACCATGGGCCTCTATGGATCGATATTATAGTATAGTTAGCCCACCTGTCACTGACGGAGGGGATGCCCAATCGTGATTTTAATATGGATTTTTATCTGTTATTTATTATTTCATCTAGACATCTTTAACTGGATATTCACTGAGTGTATTTATTCATTCTGGCCTCTGGTCTTTTGACTGTAATAAACTCGATTTGATTATGTAACCGTGGGGATGCTGCAACGGTCCCAAGTGTGACAAACGGTCACCCAGGTTGACTCAGCCTTCCATCCTTCCGAGGTGGGTAAAATGAGGATCCAGAGTGTTGGGGGCAAGAGGCTGACTCTGTAAACCGCTTAGAGAGGACTGTAAAAGCACTGTGAAGCAGTAGGTAAGTCTAAAGGCTATTGCTATTCCTTCCTTCCTTCTCCTCCTTTCCTTCCTTCATGGTACAATGATTAGAATGCAGTATTGCAGGCTCTGCCCACAGCCAGGAGTTCAATCCTGACTGGCTCAAGGTTGACTCAGCCTTCCCTCCTTCCGAGGTGGGTAAAATGAGGACCCAGATAATTGGGGGCAAGAGGCTGACTCTAAACCGCTTACAGAGGGCTGTAAAGCACGATAAAGTGGTATATAGGTCTAAGCGCTATTGTCCTTCCTTCCTTCCTCTCCTCCCTCCCTCCCTTCCTTCGTGGTACAATGGTTAGATTGCAGTATGGCAGTATGGCTCTGCCCACAGCCAGGAGTTCAAATCTCATCGGCTCCCGGTTGACTCAGCCTTCCCTCCTTCCGAGGTGGGTAAAATGAGGACCCAGAGAGTTGGGGGCGAGAGGCTGACTCTGTAAAACCGCTTAGAGGGGGGCTGTAAAAACACTGCGAAGCGGTATATAAGTCTGAGTGCTACTGCTGTGGTGGCTCAAGTGGTTAAGAACGCAGTACTGCAGATCAGCAATTTAGCAAGTTCGAATCCCACCAGGCTCAAGGTCGACTCAGCCTTCCATCCTTCTGAGGTTGGTAAAATGAGGACCCAGATTGTTGGGGGCAA